>CM038678.1:85611779-85757721 GCA_021605205.1 Aegilops longissima | reverse complement strand
GTAGGTGTTTGGTTTTGGGTTTTTCTCACTGATGATTTTCGCCAAAGTCCCTGAGGATTGGTTTCTCTTAAATGACAAGTGTCAAGTTCTTCTGAGCAGCCAACCAGCTAGTGGTTGTAGGGGCAGCTATTTATAGCCTAGGGAGTAGCCCGACATGATAAGACATAAATGCCCTTCAATGATATGACCGTTAGGTGGATAAGATATTTTGGGACAGTCAAGCAAGAAGACAAAGAACGGTTAGAAATTTGACTCTCAAATTCCTCGTGGCTATCATGTTCCTCACGTAGACAATTTGCATCGGCGAATTCCTAACTCCTCGCTAGAATAAATTCTCAAGGACTGTAAGAACTTCGCTCTCACATCAAGAAATTGACCGAATCAGATGAGATTTACAAAGGCTTCACCAAGGGATTGGTAGGTGTAGGATTTTGAGTTGAGCATCACATGGAAATTTTTCCTTAGTATTTCCTCGACCCCTTTAACAAAGACGGTGTTTCCTATGACTCAAGAAAGAGAAAATGAAACTACGAAACAAAAGTCTTCACGCTTCATGTTCCTCAAATGAATACCAAGTCTTCAAGGTCACCCCAATTTCTTCATCACAAATTCTTCGTAAAGTCTTCGTAATATCAAAGTCTTCAACAAGAACTTCATTTTAGGTCGACTTTCTCTCAGAAATATCAAACTCCTCATAGACTTATAGACCTGTGTACACTCATAAACATTAGTCCCTTAACCTATAAGTCTTCAATACACCAAAATCACTAAGGGCACTAGATGCACTTACAATCTCCCCTTTGGTGATTGATGACAATATAGGTTAAGTTTTCAACGGGATAAATATATGAAGTGTAAATACTGATATTGAGGAATTTGATTGCAAGATATAGAAGAACTCCCCCTGAAGATGTGCATAGTGAGGAATTTGCTTTTGAGGCATTGCACATTTGAAGAATTGAATCATGGAGATCTCCCCCTATATCTTTT
Source organism: Aegilops longissima (assembly GCA_021605205.1). Lineage (NCBI taxonomy): Eukaryota > Viridiplantae > Streptophyta > Magnoliopsida > Poales > Poaceae > Aegilops > Aegilops longissima. The sequence goes on along the minus strand of CM038678.1, from coordinate 85,756,731 downwards.
AATTCATACACGCATTTGACATATAATATGAAGAATTTGAAATGCATGATGAAATATGGTGACTGATATAATTCAGCATGCGTGTATTAACATATAATGAGGAATAAGCATGTAGAGGAACACATCAAAAGTATCAGAGCACCATTGGGTTTAAGATTACAACTCGATCCAATAAAGTTTCAGAAGAACGAGAGTTGTAACTTAGCAAAAAAATGCCCATGTAATAGACCCGCTTGAAGACTAACTCAAATTTCTCCCCCTTTGTCATCAAATGACCAAAAGGATTGAAACTGAGGACTAACGCCCCTGAAGAATTTCAAGTTGATGAAGGAGCGCCATGTTGTCGGGTCGGTTGTCATAGTAGGGCTCGCGGCAGTTGTTCCAAGTCTTCATTTTCACTGTCGCGCGATGAAGAATAGGAGCTGGCCACCAAGGAAGGAACCTTGACCTTCTTGAATTTCTTCGTGGAGGTGCGACCAGTCAAATTCTTCCTTGAGACCCATGTTCTTCAGATCTTCTCATGTTGTAGAGATGAGATAGAACAGCCTGTGCACGTTGAAGGTTTCATGGAGGTAGTATTGGTTTTTCTTCACCGCATTGTGTGTTGAGGTCATGTTGTGAAGAATTGAACCAAACCGACGCTTGACCCATTTATGATTGCGATCAACCTTCCGATGAAGACCGAGGAGTAACTCACGATCACCATCACCCCGGTGCCGGGCTTGAGGATTTTGCTTATCGAGGTATTGGCGGCAGAGTCATGTGTGGCAGAGTCATCATTGGTGGAGTAGGATGCAGCTTTGCAAAATTGACCATCCAATGGACGAATGCCTTCATCTATCATAGCAGTTGCCTTGCCCTTGTCATCAGCTGAGCAAAATGTCCGTTTGAGGACTTCTATTAGAGGCAAGTAGCTGCAGTGGTTCAGAGTATCAGCCTTGTAATTGAGTGAAGACCTTGTCATGATGAACCTCATAATCCAAGGAGCATAAGGCTTCAACTCAAATGGTGACATAGCAATATTTGCCAGGGTCCTCATGAAGAAATCATGGAAGTTGACGGGAACGCCATGAATGATGTTGAAAAGCATATTCTTCATGATGCCAACGACTTCTTCATCATTTGAGTCGTGGCCTTTGATAGGAGTCATTGTCTTCGTCAGAATGCGATAGACAGTCCGACGCACATATAGTAATTCCTTTACGAAGAACTTGGTTCGAGGTGTCTGCCCTGGTTTCAAAGGCTTCATCAACACTTGCATGTAGTGATTTGAGAGCTGAGGTTCGTTGTAGATGCAACGAGCACCATCAAGGGGAGGACTGAGTGGGAGGGCACGAAGCAATTCAGTTGCTAGTGCCTTGTAGTGAGTATTTTCCGTCATCCAGTCCAATACCCATGAGTTCACATCTTCAGAGTCTCCGGTGATGTGCAGCGTTGCATAGAATTGAAGAATGAGTTCTTCATTCCAATCACGTATGTCAAGGCAGAAATTTAGCAATCCCGCATCATGAAGAACATCGAGGATCGGCTTGAAGCCGTGCAGAGATTCCATGTCCACGTGAGGAATATGTGCATGATCAAGACTTTGTCTTTGTTGAATAGCATGAGGAATAGAAGTTGGCTTGACTAGCTGTCCAAAACGCCTCTTCCTTATGCGAGCAGAGTCATAAGGGTTGTAGTCATGAAGAATACATGCTCGTCAAGAAATCTTCAGCCTTGAACTTTTGCTTCGTTGAGAATGGATTCTTTGGCTTTGGCAAAGGAGTGTCATGAGTTGCATCACGACCTCTGGAATTGCAATCTCGTGTTCTTCAGCCGAGGATTTTCTCGTTCCTCTTCATGTGCGTCCTGCGGTTCATAGGATCAGAAGAAGCAGTTCTTCAAAGACTAGTGGCTGGTATTTCTTCATGCACGATGAGTTTGGATGAGTTTCTTCAGAGCCCATTTGAACCTGAAAGGGAGACTCGAGGAATTTGTTGAATTGGAGTGAAGAGTGGGGAATTTGGATGCCGACCGTCCCAAAAGTCATTGTTCATTACCGTGTTGTGCTTCCAATATCCACATTCGCCTTTCAATTTCTCAACACCAGCCTCTTCACCGTGAACCGAGGCATAGGCGAGGAAATGATTGGGGTTGAAGGATTGCATCCACTTCAATTTCTTCATCAATCTGCCCGACGAAGCAGCAGAATGATTTCCTTCATCAGATCCGCTTGGGATCTCATATTCTTCACCAAAAGGAACAAGGTCCTTTGATGGAATGGAGGAAATTGGAACAGATCAATTGATTTTCAAAAGAGCTGGTCATTGTCTTCATCTTCTTCTGTGGCTGAAGAATTTGAAGCAGCAGATGCTTTCCTTTTTCATCGCAGCTCGCTCCGCAGCCTTGGTCTTCTTCACATCCGATGCGATGGAAGGACCGGAGTTGGTGTAGGCGCAGGAGGAGCCGAGGAATCTGTTGATTTCTCAGCGCAATCGATGCAGCTTGTTCTGACTTCTTCAGCTTTCTTCAGACGCACCACTAGTGGATGCCCGGCAATTTCTTCAAGTGGCTGGAATGGAGTCATCAACCCCGAACTAGCATTGTCTTCAAAGCAGCTGAAAATCATCTGGTGCCAGACAGTTTTCAAAGAAGTCGAGCAAAGGCTCCAAATGAGGAATTTCTTTTGTTGCTAGCTGCAACATTTGTGAACTTCTTTGTCGATTAACAAATCTGACTTTGGCTCCTTGCCAATCAGCATAATAGGCATCAAAGTTATCACCGAGGGCTTTGATTTCAGATCAGATCTTGAGGAGTTCTCGCTTGTCATTCGACAACGCTTTCTTCAGAACTTCTTTCCGAATCGAGCCTTCTTGATCTCGCCTAGTTTTTCAAATTTCCATTTTCTTCGTAGATGAAATGGGTCAGCTTGTGACTCTGCCCAGAGTCGATGAAAATCAGGCATAGGTGTTCTCGGATCCTTGTGCCGAGATCAATGTACTCGAGGATCGCTCTTGATCCAAAAGCAAAGGCATTGTGTGTGCCTTTGGCTCTAGCGCCCTTTCTTGTCGGGCCTCGATGATTTCTGCAAATTCATCATCATCATATGGCACTTGAATGCAACCTGCTTTTCTTCGGACTTGGCCGAGGACCTCGCCCAATAGTTGCCTTTTTCTTCAAAGCAGAGTGGGGCCGATGAAGAATTTGGTGCAAATGAGGAACTTGCCGAGACACCGGACGCAATGGAGATGCATGCAGTCCTTGGCACGTGGGCCGATGCACAGGTGCCGAGGACTTTGGAGGAGCCGAGGACTTTGTAGGAGCCGAGGATTTTGGAGGAGCAGGAGCAGCATGAGGAACTGGCCGTGAGGGCATTGAAGATTCTCGCCGTGAGGGCCTTGTCGAGGATTTTGGCCGTGAGGGCATCTTGGTGAAGCACTTGGCTTGTGCGCTGGCTTTGCCATTGATTTTCTGGCTGAACAGGGCCTCAAGGGCAGCAGAGTAAGTAGTCTTCATTGAATTTCCTCACCGCTTTTGGCTTGTCTTGCTAACTTGGCTTGGCGCTGGCCCATTCTTCAGAAAGTCCTCACCACGCTTGATGTGGTGGGATCAGCTTTTGGCCAAAGCCAATGGAGCTCTTGGGCATGGAGGATTAAGAGCGAACTTCTTCATATACTTTGAGTAACATACCTGATTCTCCATTCCCTTGCCCATCTCCTTTCAATCTCCTGAATGCGCACCTTGCGCTTGATTTTTGTTTTCCTTGCCAAACTTGGCTTCATCAGTGTGCAATAGTCAAGATAGATGTCCTCGTATCTCAAAGCAGCCATGACCTTAGGCCTCTTTCCTCCTCTCTCGGGCTTCTTTCCTTCTCGCCATATTCTTCACCGAGGAATTTGAACAATCGAATTCTCTCAAGAAGTATGCAACTTTTCTTCGAGGAACGCCGCAAATGAGTTAAGTTGATGAGAACCTAGTGATTCAAAGAATGACATGAGTACCTGTGAATGAGTATAGTTGCGAGGAATTTGGAGAGGTCATATGCTCGTAAGGTTTTTCAAAAAGAACAAGTTTGAGGAATTTGACCAGATGAGCCTTGAAGAATTTCACTAAGCAATCTTTGTCTTAGGTTCCAGAGTTGTATAGATCGAGGATCCACACAACTGAGGAATCTTGAGGAAAAATCATTGCTTAGAGAAATGAATCAAAAGCATATTTCGTTTAAGGTGTTCTTATGTGTGAATATTTGAAGAATAAACACCTTTGAAGATTTTCAGAAGGTTTGAGAATCAAAGCAGTAATAAAAGTAACTTTTAATTACCCGAATCAAGAACACAACGAATCGAGAAGTGTATATTAGAAGTTCGCTGGCCAGATCTCCCACGCTCTAACTCGGCGGAGGAAGACAGCTACGGGCGGCGGGCGGAGTGAAGATTTCCGGTCGGCGCGAGTACGACGGCGACGAGGTCGAGGCAAGGAAGCTCTTCCTCACCAAATGATTTATGGAGTAGCAGCGTGTTAGGGTTTGAGAAGCTCGAGCGAGGGAGAGAGCGGTCGAAATGGAGTAAAGGAAGTGAGGAAGAGGAGAGGGGGTATATATAGCCACGATGAAAAACCGTTCGCCCGAAGATTTTGGACGAGCGTGCCCCTGACCCTTCTCTATCGCTTGACATGTGTCACCCACGTACTGAAAAGTGGAGATCGTGGTAGATCGTGTGTGAATAGATAAGTATTTCATGGGAAGCAGAACGGATTGAGCGGCAAAAGCCGAAAATTTGGATAAGATAAGTTAAAAGTTCTGCTCGCAATTTCTTCACCGACAAGGACACAAAGAAGATTTTGAACGAAGTTTCAAATAGAACGACGTGAAGAATTTGTGAATAGATTGGGTTGAGTATAGCATAGAGGAGGAAGGGTCCGATCACATCTACTTAGCGTAAAAAGCAACTTGAGGAAATAGCCATAAGTGAATGCCGAGAGGACATAAACCTATATATATATATATATATATATATATATATATATATATATATATATATATATATATATATATATATATATATATATATATATATATATAGGTGGGTCTATTCTAATAACACCCCCTAAGACCTTATTCTGCTAACACCCTAGTCTTATTCCGCTAACACTTTCGAGCTGCAATGCAACAACTAACCGAACCGAACCCACGGCCCACCCCATCCCACAACTGGATCAAACCAAACCGCACCACCCCACCTTATCCTCTCGTCACCACCCACTCCCCTCTCTCTCCCCGTGCTCCTCCCTCCGCTCCACACGATTCCCCCTCCGAGCCCGTCGCCGCACCACCACATCCCGCTCACCCCCACCCCGCCGCCGGATCACCACCTTCCCTGCTTCTCCCGCGCCGCCGCCGCACCACCACCTCCCCTGCTTCTCCCGCGTCGCCACCGCACCACCATCCTATAGCCAACGGCCCGACCCACGACCCGCCTCCCCCAACTTCCTCCTCCCGTCGGCCGCGCCCCCACCACATTGCGCTGGCCGCCCAGTCGGCCGAGCCCCCCACGACATCCCACCGCCGCACAAAGAACGGAGCTACGCAAGGCCCCATCCCAACACACCTCGCTGCTTCAGATCCGCCGCCTTTGCCAACCACCGCCTCACCGGATCGCCCTTCGCCGCCCATCGGCACTGCCAGCCGGATCTGCACGCCGCCATCCCGGGGCGTTTTCTCTCTCCCCGGTCGAGGGCCATCCGCTTCAAGGGGTCGCCGCGACTCTTCCTCTCCTCCCGCTCGTCCACCTCCTCCCGCTCATCCTGCTCATCCTTGCGCTTACTTGCGCGCTTACTCCCCATCGACTGGGCGCTCAGGTTGCCCGCCGCCCCGGTGCGCCTCCCATTCCTCCTCGACCGCAACGTGACGCCACCACGCATCTCTCCGCCGCCCCTAGATTCGGTTGCTGTGGTGTGCATGGTCGGAGCTGCCGCCCGTGGCTTGCGGGTGAGGAGTCACACGGAGTCACACAAAAGGGTCCTTCCCCGATGAGTAGCTCCAGAGCGCTGCTGTTGGGGATCATTGACTCGGCCCAACTATTAAAGACACTTGCACGAGCCCAGCTCTTGCATGTTCCAAATTGCTTGCAGCGCCGCCGTGGTTGTTCTATTGCGCTCGTAAAGAAAATTTTCTTTCTTCAGATTTTGTTAGTGCACAAGATCGCAGTTTGTTTGTGCTCACGGTGCAAATGCGGTTGGGCGACCAGCTACTAGTTTTTCTCGTTGATTTTACAGATTTCGTGCTGTGTGCAAGTGTCATCTTTAGCTACATTTGCAGGTTTCGATTTTGTGCAGCTCGGTTGGTCCTCAAATACAGATTCTCGCTGATCCTCTCTTGCAGCTCCGCAAAAGCTAGTGCTGATTTTGTGTGTATGTATGTGTGTGGTTGTGTAAAACAATTGATGGATGTATTGTGCCCCATGAACATCATCAGCGACCATAGACAGTGGCGCAAAAAACAGAATGTGTGCGTGCAGTTTGTTTGGCTCGATCGTGCAGTATTTTGTGTTTTTGTGCGGTTCACTTGTTCTTTAAAAAAATCAAAAAATAATGTTGGTGGGAGGTAACATTCTTTTGATGCAATGTGATTTTTAATGCAGCCCATTTGCCCCTTTCATGCAGCTCACTAAACATTGACCATGTATTCCAGATGAGACTAAAACAAATTCAACGGAAACCGAAACATCTCGAAGAGGTTCGCTTCTTATCAGATGTAGTTCACTCGCTCAGTCTCTGCGGTGCACTTGTTTGAAAAAAAAGTCAAAAGAAAACTAATTTTTTTATGAAATGACGAAAGAAACCATGATGTTCATTTGACTCTCTGATGCAGTGCGGTTTTCAGTCCGAATAAGTGCGTTCTTCTGTATTTCATAAAAATGATAACAAAAACTCACAAAAAGCTCATCTGAGAAAATTTACGCCAGACAAGACAAATCATGAAGTTCGCTTGAGTGTCTGATGCAGTGTGGCTTTCCGTCCGAAGCAGTGTGTTCTTTTGTCGTTCATAAAAAAAGGACAACAACAACTCACAAAAAAGCTCATCTAAGAAAATTTACGCCCGATAAGACAAATCATGAAGTTCGCTTGACTGTCTGATGTAGTGCGGTTTTCTGTCCGAAGCAGTGTGTTCTTCTATATGATGCAGTACACACGTCGGTTTTGGTGTATCAAAAAACAGAGTATCCGCATTTTAGTAATTTTAAAACTGCTCTTAAAACGTAAGGAATTAGAGAGCGTGTTCTACATGAAAAGTGCGCCTCGTTGATATCTTTCCGATGATGTATCATTTGCATCATTCCGCCGAGCGGTTTGAAAAAATTTACGAAAAAACGGCCGCTGCCACTCATCGTCCGTCGCACGATTTTCAAAATTAACTTAAAACCGCAAGGAATCTCAAAAATATTTCAACATATGAAAGTTGTGCCTCGTTCGTAGCTTTTCAACGGCGTATCACACGCCTCATTTCGACAAACGGTTCAAATACTGCAGCGAAAACAGTACCGAAAATTTGAAAAAAAATGAAAAACAGAATTCCGCGATTTAGTAAATTTGAAACTGCTCTTAAACCGTAATGAATTAGAGAAAGATTTATATATGAAAAAGATGCGCCTCGACGATATCTATCCAACGGCGTATCATTTGCTTCATTCCGGCAAGCGGTTTAGAAAAAAAACGCGAAAAAACGCTCGCTGCCACTCGTCATCCGCGCAGACTATTTTCAAAACTGCTCTTAAACCGTGTGGAATCTCGAAAAGTGTTCAACATGTCGAAGTTGCGCCTAATCCATAGCTTTTCAATGGTATATTACACGCCTCATTCCGATAAACGGTTAAAAAATTAGAGCGAAAACAGTACCGAAAAAACACCGCGTGCAATTTTTTCGACACGAAGTTCACTAGTCTCTATTGCAGTGCTCGTAGTCAAATAGATACATGTCTATTCTTCACCCGAGGTAATTTTACGATCATTTCATAATTAAATTACATTTGGAATTCAAATAGATACATGTCTATTAATTCACTACGTAAAATTTGGCATAAGAAAATAAAAATATAGATCATAAGACAAGAAAAATTTGCAGTTTATGTGTATTATACACTATTTTCTACGTTTGTAATTTTACATAACAGAAAATATTTTTTACAACAATTATATATTTTCTTACGGTCTCTTTTTATGTCGGAAATAAGACAAACTTACGGAACGTAAAATTATGGTGCGTTGATCGTAAAATAGAGGGGGGTGAAGAATAACTATTCCTCACCCAGGATGACGAATAGTCAATCCCTATATGTATATATATATATATATATATATATATATATATATATATATATATATATATATATATATATATATATATATATATATATAATGAAGAAATACAACGGAAACAGTGAAGATTTTGCAAAGTTGAAGAATTTGAAAACTGAAGAATTTCAAAACGAGGAAAACTCAAATTGAAGATTTTCAACTTTGGTGGTGGCGTGACACATCGTGATAAGAATGATGATTTCAGACACCGCAGACAATTGTCGTAGGGTTCTGTGAATCAAATTCTTCATTAATTTCTTCACACTTAGAGTGTTGTTCTTCATTGATTGAAGAAAAACGTTTCTTCATGTGTTGCACATCTAAGTCATCAATTTTGCATAAGTATTAGGATGAGTGCCCTTTTCAAAGAACATTCGAAGATTCTAAGATATTTAGCTCACACCGCAACTTGCTAAATCTCTTCTCATCCAAGGGCTTTGTGAAGATATCTGCTAGCTGTTCTTCAGTCTTCACATGCTCGATGGAGATGTCGCCCTTCAACACATGATCACGAAGAAAATGATGACGAATCTGAATGTGCTTTGTCTTCGAGTGCTGAATTGGGTTGTGAGCAATCTTGATGGCACTCTCATTGTCACAGTAGAGAGGCACATTCTTCACGTTGATGCCGTAGTCCTTGAGAGTTTGCTTCATCCATAGTAATTGAGCATAGCAAGAGCCAGCAGCAATGTACTCAGCTTCCGCAGTAGACAGTGATACGCAGTTCTGTTTCTTCGAGGACCAACAGACCAAAGACCGTCCAAGGAAATGACAAGTACCAGATGTTGACTTGCGGTCCACACGATCACCAGCATAGTCAGAGTCAGAGTATCCAATGAGATCAAAAGTAGAGCCCTTGGGGTACCATAATCCTAGTGTTGGTGTGTGAGCTAGATATTGAAGAATATGCTTCACAGCCTTATGGTGTGATTCCTTCGATGTAGCTTGAAATCGGGCACACATTCAAACACTAAGCATTATATCTGGCCTAGATGCACATAAGTACAATAAAGAACCAATCATGGAGCGGTATACCTTGTGATCAAAGTCAATACCATTTTCATTAGTGCATAGATGGCCATTTGTGGGCATAGGAATTTTGACGCCTTTGCAATCTTGCATGCCGAGTTTCCTCAGAACATCTTTGAGGTATTTCTCCTGATTTATGAATATGCCATTGCGCTGTTGACGAATTTGAAGACCTAAGAAGAATTTCAACTCTCCCATCATAGACATTTGATATTCTTCACTCATCATATAGGCAAATTCATCACCATAACGCTGGTCAGTACAGCCAAAGATAATATCATCAACATATATTTGGCACACAAACAGTTCACCATCATAAGATTTAGTAAAGAGAGTAGGGTCGAGTGAACCGGGTGTGAAGCCATTCTTCACGAAGAATTCCTTCAATGTATCATACCACGCCCGTGGGGCCTGTTTGAGGCCATAGAGGGCCTTGTTGAGTCTGAAGACTTTGTCGGGATCCTTTGGATCTTCAAAACCTGGGGGTTGAGCAACATATACTTCTTCCTCAAGCTTACCATTGAGAAATGCACTTTTCACATCCATTTGATATAAAGTGATATTATGATGGTTAGCATAAGCAAGTAATATGCGAATAGCCTCAAGTCTAGCAACAGGTGCAAAAGTTTCATCGAAATCAGTTCCTTCAACCTGTGTGTAGCCTTGAGCTACAAGTCGTGCCTTATTCCTCACCACAAGGCCATTTTCATCTTACTTGTTGCGGTAGATCCACTTTGTGCCAATGATATTAAGCTTACGAGGATCTGGACGTTTGACCAGTTCCAAGACGTTGTTGAGCTCGAACTGATATAATTCCTCTTGCATAGCCTGAATCCACTCAGGCTCCAGAAATGCTTCGTCTACCTTAGTGGGCTCTGTGATAGAGACAAAAGCATAGTGCCCACAAAAGTTGGATAAATGTGAAGCTTTTGAGCGTGTTAGAGGACCTGGTGCTTCAATGTCATCGATGATCTCGTCAACTTGCATTTCTTTTGCAACGCGAGGATGAGCTGGTTGTCGTCGAGAATTTGATCAGCATTTTCTTGACACCATTTTCTTCAAAGATTATCTTCAGTGCATCATTTCGACGCTCTTGGCGTTCAGGAATGAATTCTTCAGCAGATTCTTGAAGAGGAATGACATCCTCGGTTGTTTTGAACTTGATAGATTCCTCGGTGCTGGTTCATCTATCAGAAGGTAGGTGCTCTCTTTGCGAGCCATTAGTTTCATCGAATCAAGACATCTACAGTTTCAACAATCTTGTAAAGAACATTGTTGAAGACTCAGAGGTGTGCGTAGTCCTTTCCATATCCAAGCATAAACCTTCATGTGCTTTCGGTGAAAATTTAGCATTGTGATGAGGATCTCTAATCCAGCATTTAGCACAGAAGACTTTAAAATAACTCACATTGGGTTTCTTGTCAGTGAGGAGTTCATAGGCAGCCTTCTTGAAGAATTTATGAAGATATACTCTGTTGATGATGTGGCACGCGGTATCAATTGCATCAACCCAAAAACGACGAGGCGTTTTGTATTCATCAAGCATAGTGCGAGCCATCTCAACAAGAGTTCTGTTCTTGCGCCCACGATGCCATTTTTTGAGGAGTATAGGGAGCAGATAACTCATGAGTAATACCAAGTTCATCAAGATAGTCATCAAGACCGGAATTCTTGAACTCAGTTCCATTGTCACTCCTGATGTGCCTGATCTTCACACCAAAGTTGGTTGAAGCCCTCGAGGAAAATCATTTGAAGACTTCCTGCACTTCATGTTTGTAAGTAACAATGTGTACCCATGTGTAACGAGAGTAATCATCAACAATAACAAAGCCATAAAGAGATGCATCATTAGTGACTGCTGAGTAATGATTAGGACCAAAGAGGTCCATGTGAAGCAATTCGAATGGACGAGTAGTGGTCATGATAGTCTTATTTGGATGCTTGGCCTTGGTCATTTTTCCAGCTTCACGTGCTCCACACAAGTGATCCTTGAGGAATTTGACATTTTCAATGCCAATGACATGCTTCTTCTTCGCAAGCGTGTGCAAATTCCTCATGCCTGCGTGACCAAGTCGTCGATGCCATAGCCAGCCTTCTGAAGATTTTGCAAGTAGACACATGGCTGGTTGTGGTCCTGTAGAGAAATCAACAATATACAAGTCTCCTCTCCTAAAGCCTTCAAAGAATTTGGAATTGTCAGCTTCCATAATCACAACACAACGATACTTGCCAAAGACAACAACCATATCAAGATCACAAAGCATTGAGACTGACATGAGGTTGTATACTAAGGACTCAACAAGCATGACTTTGTCCATGTGTATGTCCTTAGAGATCACAACCTTACCAAGACCCAATACCGACTTTTGCCTTTGTCAAGAAGATGATATGCTTCAGATGTGACGGTGACAAGGAGCATCCATCAATAGATTCTTGTCACCGGTCATGTGATTTGTACATCCACTATCGAGGACCCACTCATTGGCTTTGGGTTGATCATCCCGCAGATGAATTAGTGCAACTTACGATCTCATATACTTCATCGGTGAAGTATATGATATCAATTTCATCGATGAATTTCATCAAGCAATAAAACAGATATAGCAAAGATGAGGACGTGTGAAATGAAAGTTCATTTCTTCATGATTAGCTCTGCGTCCTTTCGAGCACTATTGTCGGTCCCAAAGAAATTCTTCAGACGTTAAAGCACGCCGGAGACTCGACCCTGCAGAGGAAATTAGTTATTTTTCTTCACCACCCACATCTGAAGGGGTGGCAAAGAGTTCATCACGCTACGAGATAGAGGCCAATCCATTTCGTTTCACAAAAGAGGGGTTAGGGTAAGCATATTAATAAGCAGAGAAATTCTTCGAGGACTTATGAACATATTCGTTTGAAGAATAATGCACATATTCATAGCCCTTAGCTCTACCTCATGAAAGCGAGTTGTTAGCACGATGATAATCATATGAGGACTTTGAACCTTTTGAGGAATTTGATCCACGTGAGGAATTTTGTCCGTTTGAGGACTTGGATCCATATGAAGAATTTGGTCCATATGAATAGCTTGACCTGGGGTTCCTATTCTTCACAGGTGGTGTCATGAGGACATTCACCTAAAGACTTTCATGGCACTTCTTGAGAACCCAGATTTTCTTCATAGGGGAACCGTTCCTGCAGTTAGTGCCAACATATCTAGCAAATACTTCACCATTCTGATTTTTGAACAGTTTATAGTTGGAGTCAAATGACTCATCAGAAGAATGAGGAGATTCACATGTAAAGCCGATAAGTTAGATGGATCAATCAGAGGTCCCTTTGCAGCAACCCATGAGGTTTTGGGGTACTGCTCGGGCTTCCAATATGTTCCATCAGCATTGAGTTTCCTCTCAAAGGCAATTCCCTCTTTCCTAGGGTTTCGTTGAGGATCTGCTTTTAAGCACATCACAAAGAGTCTCGATGCCCTTTGAGGCTTTTGTACATACTGTCATGTACAATTCCTTCAACCTTGCATCGTCAAGGATACTAGCAATGTCCTCGGATGAGGAATTAGTGATAGCATGGGCAGGTGAAGAATTTTAACAGTTGAAGCATTTGAACATTGGTGAAGAATTAGCGATTCACGTTCAATGCACTTTAAGCATGGAGGAACAAATTCTTCACGAGAAGCGCTGATTTGTTGAGCAAGTAATGAATCGCGCTCCTTCGAAGATCTTCATAACTCACTCTTAGCTTCTCAAGATCTTGCTTTCTTTGAAGAAATTCATAAGAAAGCTTCTCATGATCGATAAGAGAGTGTTATGATGACCTTGAAGGCTGTCAAACCTAGGCGAAGTCTCAAGATTTTCATCGGGGCTTTAGTGCGATCCATTTCTTCACCCAACATATCATCACTTTTACCTAACATGTTTTGAACCTTTTCCAAGGCATGTTGTTGTTTGGTGGCAATACAAACAAGCTTGGTATAGCTAGGTTCAATATCATCATCGATTCATCGTCACTAAACTTCGGATGAGGAACATTCGGTTACCTTGTCACCCTTTGCCATGAGACATGATGCAGAAGATGATGATTCTGGTTCGAAAGTCGTCGTTTTGAGAGATTCCTTGAAGTCCTCAAACCAAGGATCATGACGGGTTCGATGACCTTCATAGACGTCGGAGATTCGGTCCCAGATAAGCTTCACATTGCAAAGATGCATAATGCGCTTGAATTCATCTCTAGATAGGCAGGAACAGATGATATCCTTCGCCATGATGTCAAGTCGAGTGTACTTGCGAATATCATCTACGTTCGCCATCTTGCATAGATCAGTAAGACCAATTTCAGTGACGGTCCACAGCTCGCTGTCCATTGCCATGAGGCACTTCCTCATCATGGCCTTCCACTTGGGATAATCATGACCGTCGAAGATAGGGCATGTCACTTTCTTCATACCTGTGGTCGACATAACTAAAACTCCAGGTGGTTAAACCAAAATCACACAGAACAAGGGAGTACCTTGCTCTGATACCAATTGAAAGTGCGTTATATCGACTAGAGGGGGGGTGAATAGGCGATTTTTATGAATTCTTCAATGAGGAATTTGCCGGTGAGAAAATTCCTAAGTGAAGAACTACTTGCAGCGGAATAAGTACTCAGAAGTAAGCATAACAGAATACAGGCTTGGTCATCATGATGAAATGAAGATAATCACAGAGTACAGAAAGCGTAAACACAGGATAACACAAGATGAAGACAAACAGACTGAAGAAATTGAACGAGGAAATTGAGAAAGTCTTCATCAAAGTCTTCAAACACAGATATGAACAAACACTCAACACAAGAATGAGGAAATGAAAGAGTTGAGGAAATAGAACCAGTTAGGTTCGTGAAGATAATGATTTGGTAGACCAGTTCCAACAGCTGTCTCGGTTATGCGTCAGTTGGAGCGGCTGAGTATTTAAACTCGAGGACACACAGTCCGGACACCCGATCGCTGAGCACGCAGCTCAGGACACCAAGTCCTCACCGTATTCTCCTTGAACTAAGGTCACATGACCTCGTCCAATCACTCGTGGTAAGTCTTGAGCGACTTCCAAACCTTCACAGACTCGGTCACTCGGCGATCCACAATTCGTCTTGGATGCTCTAGACCATGACGCCTAACCGTCTAGAAGAAGCACAGTCTTCAAAGGTAACAAGCGTCGGATCCACGCAAGATCAATCTCTTCAGTGATGCTCAATCACTTTGGGTTTGTAGGGGTTTGGTTTTGGGTTTTCCTCACTCGATGATTTTCGCTCAAAGTCCTCGGAGGATGGGTTGCTCTTAAATGACAAGTGTCAAGTTCTCTCCGAGCAGCCAACCAGCTAGTGGTTGTGGGGCGGCTATTTATAGCCTAGGAGCAGCCCGACATGATAAGACATAAATGCCCTTGAATGATATGACCGTTAGGTGGATAAGATATTTTGGGACAGTGGCGGCAAAGACAAGAACGGTCGAAATTTGACTCTCAAATTCCTCGGGGCTATCATGTTCCTCCATGTGTAGGCAATTCGATCTGGCGAATTCCTAACTCCTCGATCAGAACAAATTCTCATTGACCGGAAGAACTTCGTCTACATCCAAGAAATTGATTGAACTGTATGAGATTTACAAAGGCTTCACTCAAGGGATTGGTAGGTGTAGGATTTTGAGTTGAGCATCACATGGAAATTTTTCCTTAGTATTTCCTCGACCCCTTTAACGAAGACGGTGTTTCCTATGACTCAAGAAAGAGAAAATGAAACTACGAAAACAGAAGTCTTCACGCTTCATGTTCCTCAAATGAATACCAAGTCTTCAAGGTCACACCAATTTCTTCAGTTTCAAAGTCTTCAGAATATCAAAGTCTTCAGTCGAAGAACTTCATTTTTAGGGGTCGACTTTCTCTGTAAATATCAAACTTCTCATAGACTTATAGACATGTGTACACTCATAAACACATTAGTCCCTTAACCTATAAGTCTTCAATACACCAAAATCACTAAGGGGCACTAGATGCACTTACATCTTCACCGCTGTGGCTGAATTGGAATCAATTCCTGTGGTCAGTGAGTTTCCTGATGTATTTCTAGAAGAGCTACTGGGCATGCTGCCAGATCGAGAGCTTGAGTTTGCAATAGATCTTGTCCCCAGAACCGCACCGTTATACAAGAAGTATTACCGGATGCCCTCAACAGAATTAGTGGAGCTAAAGAAACAGCTTGATGAAATGCTCCAGAAAGGATATATTCGTCCCAGCTCTTCACCATGGGGATCACCTGCTATTTTCATGGACAAAAAGGATGGCAGCCTCCGTATGTGCGTAGATTACCGTCAGCTGAATGAGGTCACTATCAAAAAAAAATCCGCTGCCAAGGATTGATGATCTGTTTGATCAGCTCAATGGGGCCAAGGTATTCTCTAAAATTGATTTACGGACCGGATATCATCAGCTCAAGATTAAAAAGGAAGATATTCCTAAGACCGCATTCACTACTCGGTACGGTCTTTATGAATATACAGTGACGTCCTTTGGTCTCACCAATGCCCCTGCCTTCTTCATGCATATGATGAACAAAGTATTCATGGACTTCCTCGACAAGTTCGTGGTAGTCTTCATCGATGACATCCTCATTTACTCCAAGGGTGAAGAAGAGCACAAGGATCACCTCCGAGCAGTGCTACAACGACTCCGCGACCATCAGCTATACGCCAAATTCAGTAAATGCGAATTTTGGCTCAAGCAAGTTGGGTTTCTCGGACATGTACTATCCGCCGAAGGCATAGCCGTGGACCCGAGCAAAGTAAAGGTTGTGCTCGATTGGTTGCCACCCACGACCGTGATGCAGATCCGGAGTTTCCTTGGATTAGCTGGATATTACCGTCGTTTCATTGAAGGGTTTTCCAAGATTGCTAAACCCATGACGGAGCTGCTCAAAAAGGATAAGAAGTTTGAATGGACTGCG
Organism: Aegilops longissima; assembly: GCA_021605205.1. NCBI lineage: Eukaryota > Viridiplantae > Streptophyta > Magnoliopsida > Poales > Poaceae > Aegilops > Aegilops longissima. Next base: position 85,740,402 of record CM038678.1, on the reverse strand, counting down.
GACTGTGAGAAAAGTTTCAATGAGCTAAAGATACGGCTGACAACCGCACCTGTATTGACTCTTCCAGACATTTCTCACAGTTTTGATGTGTATTGTGACGCCTCCAGGCAAGGACTTGGATGCGTACTTATGCAACACGGCAAAGTAGTAGCTTATTCATCGCGACAGCTACGACCCCACGAAGGAAATTATCCTACAAATGATTTGGAATTGGTTGCGGTGGTTCATGCGCTAAAAATTTGGAGACACTACCTCATCGGAAAGAGGTGTCAAATTTTTACCGATCAGAAAAGTCTCAAATACATATTTACGCAGCCGGATTTAAATCTCCGTCAACGAAGATGGCTAGAGTTGGCAAGGGTTATAATCTTGGAATAAATTACCACCCGGGTAAGGCCAACGTGGTTGCCGATGCACTCAGTCGAAAGCCATTCAACTTAAATGTCATATTGAAATCCTTGCCTCCTGAACTTCAAGAGGAGATCGCTCAGCTCATCCTGGTCATAGTTGATGTTGGCCTCGCTAATGTTTTGGAAGTTACCCCCACACTTTAGGAAGAGATCCGCAAGGCCCAGCCAGCTGACATCGAACTACAAAAACGTGTCAAGAGCCCGATGGCAGGGCAGACCCCAGATTTCTCAAAGGACAAATTCGGTACCCTCCGATTCCGTGGAAGGATTTGTGTACCCAATCAGTTGGACTTAAAGAAGAAAATCCTGTCAGAAGCACACGAATCCTCATATTCCATTCACCCGGGAGGTACGAAAATGTATGAAGACCTTAGACAAATATTCTGGTGGGATGGAATGAAGAAAGACATTGCCTATTTTGTGGCCTGTTGCGACATATGCAACAAGGTGAAGGCAGAGCATCAGAAGCCAGCCGGACTCCTCCAACCGCTGCCGGTTTTGCAATGGAAATGGGATGACGTTTGTATGGATTTCATTACAGGACTGCCTAAGACTCAGCGAGGCAATGATGCAATCTGGGTCATAGTGGACACCTTAACCAAGGTTGCTCACTTCATTCCGATCAGCACCAGATATCGAGCGGATCAACTTACACAGCTCTATGTATCCAGAATAGTTAGTCTGCATGGAGTACCCCGAACTATCACTTCCGACCGAGGTTCTCTGTTTACCTCCGCTTTTTGGTCACGTCTCCATCAAGCCTTGGGGACAGCGCTGAAATATAGTACTACTTATCATCCTCAGACAGAGCGGGTAAACCAAATACTTGAAGATATGTTGCGAGCATGTGCTTTAGCCCAAGGACCTAAATGGGAAGATTGCTTGCCATATGCCGAGTTTTCTTATAACAACAGTTTCCAGACCAGTATAAAAATGACACCATATGAAGCTTTGTATGGCCGTAAGTGCCGCACTCCTTTAAATTGGTCTCAAACTGGAGATAGCCGTATCTTCGGAACGGATCTCATGATGGAAGCTGAGCAACAAGTTAAGGAAATCAGAGACAAATTGCAATTGGCCAAATCTCGACAGAAGAATTATTATGATGCAAAGCACCGACAGATCAGTTTTGAACCTAGAGAACACATATACCTCCGAGTCACTCCTATGAAAGGAGTCAAGAGATTTCAAACTCGTGGAAAGTTGACACCTAGATTTATTGGTCCATTTCCAGTCATGTCCCGAGTGGGCTCTGTTGCATATATGTTGGAACTACCCCCTGAATTGTCAGACGTGCACAACGTGTATCATGTTTCCCAGTTAAGGCGATGCATATCCTTGCCTGAGAAAAGGACTGCTATGGCTGAGATAGAATTGGCAAATGATTTAACCTATGAAGAGAGACCGTTTAGAATTTTGGATCAGATGGAAAGGGTCACTCGCAGTAAAGTGAGAAAATTCTACAAAGTTCAGTGGGAGCATCACACAGAGTCAGAATGAACTTGGGAGCGGGAAGAATTCCTATAGTCACATTATCCAGAGTGGTTTTCCCAAGCAGCCGAATCTCGAGGACGAGATTCATTCTAAGTGGGGGAGGTTTGTGACAGCCTGATTTTTGCCCTCTCTTATTTGCCTGATTTTCATTTGGGTTTATTTTGAAATTTGGAGTTTTTGAATCTTTTATTTTGGACTTAAACACTTGGGTACCCTTGGCTTTCACCCAAGTGCCTTATTTCCCTCTCTAATCATCATTCCCCTTCTGATCCACCTCAAAAATAATCTTGGGAATATTTTTATTAAATGAAAAATATTCATTTTTCCTCTCTAAAACCCTAGCTAGTTCAATGAGCTCGAAAGCAACCCCAATTTTTCTGGTTCACAAAAATCTGAGAAACTTCACAAATATTCTTTGAACTCTAGGGCACCTTCCTGAGCAAAAATATTTCATCACTTTTTGGAATATTTTTGCTACAGAAAATAGTTTCTGTTCTGGACAGAAATTGTGGTTTCTACAGCAACTACCATTTTACTTGCTCCTTTGTCCTTGAATTTTCTTGTGCATCATCACCTTAGTAGATGATGGCTAGTCTCCAAAGCACAGCCCCAAACTCCCAGCCATTTGACCTCAGTAACCTCTCAAAGTTACTGATCAGAAACTTACCTGGCTTGTAAAATCTTCTCTACTGCACCTGGATCCAAACCAAAGCGTGGTAAGCTTCAAAACTACCATGAACAACAAGCCAGACATGATCTTTGGATGTAGGCCGGCCTGAGGGCAGAGTTCACGCGGTGCCACGCGTGTCCATGATGCCAGTCTTCGTGTTGACACGCTCTGAGTGCCGCCGAGCGCTCTGTTTCACGCGTGCTCGCTTCCCCGACTGCCCGAGCATGCCAAACCTCGCCACCATCTTCGTATCAACTCCATTAACTTCCCCTTGGCACTCACCGACGCCGGAGCTCGCCGCAGCGAGCACGGGCGCGGTCCGACCAACGCAACAGTGTGGTGCACACTGTGCTCGTCGCCTTCACCTCGATCATGTGCTCGTCCCTGTTCGCCCACAGTCCCCGCGTGAGCTGCCTCGCCTTCTCTCACTGATGCCACTCGTCACCGGGCGCCGTGTCCAGGTGTCAACGGTGGAGCCCGAACCCCCCCCCCCCCTCTCCGCTCGCCTATAAATGGGGCCACCCCCAGCCTCCTCGAGCACCATCCAGCACTCTCACGCACTCCACTAGCTTGTAGGAAACTGTAGCCCGGCCGGGCAGGGGCCGCCGGCCGCCGTCCCCAAGCTCGAGCTCACCGGCGATCCCCTCGGGTCACCGCAGTAGCTCTAGCCCCTTCCAGGCCTGGGAGACCCTTCCAGGGCCTCCGCCTCTCTCCGGTGAAGCCGTCCCATCCACTTGGAGCCCCTGCAGTTGCCTCTTCTCGCCGTCTTCCTCATCTCCGGCGACCACCGCTTTCTGCCTCCGCTTGCGAGGTCGATTCCGACGCCGTCCGACAACACCTAGCTACGCTACGGGTACGGGCAGGTGCGCCTCCATCCCCTCTCTCGATCCCTCCCTCTCGTTTTGGCCAAGGAGCCCTCATCGCCGGCGAGAGCTCCAGCGAAGCCGCGACCCCCTCTGTTTCCTTCTCCCCCTCCACCTCACCTGACTAGCGGGGCCTGCTAGTCAGCCACTCTGTACGCGCGTGAAGCGGTACGAGTGGTGGCACCCTGAGGCTTTACGCCTTCGACGTCACCTCCCCCCCCCCCCAGTTTGTTTTATTTAAAATAAATTTAAATTTACAGAGAGCTTCAAACAGCCATAACTCTTCAACCATAAGTCCAAATGAATTGATTCTTTTTGCATTGTGTTCTTTGTAAAGAAATCTAGCAGCTCACCAAAAAAATGAGATTTTTCTGTGCTACCTAGATTTTCTAGTGATTTTTAGAAGTGTTCTTGATATTTTCTTCTTGTGTTTAAAATTATTTTCAGAGGGTGAGGCTTGTCTTGAGGATCACCAAAAGGCTTGTGAACCTCATCTGCACTAAGGCAAGCCACAACAACATTTTCATGGTGCCATTTCAATATTTATGATTTTCTTACTTGAATGAAAGATTTAATCCATGCATTTAAATAACTATTATGTTATTTATATTCTGTTAAGTGCTTGTTTTAGTTAATATGCTTGAGTTACAGAATGTTTGAAACTAACTTATTTGGTAAAGAAACTAGGATTCATTTGTGGTGATGAAATAATAATATTGTTATGCATATGAGTAATTACTTAAAGTTATTTTCTTGCATGAGTAAATAATAAAAATTTGCTAGAAAATATTCTGTTTAAAGTAAGGTTTATCCTAACCAGAAAAGTGGCATAAGTTGTTGATGATTTTGCTTAGTGTGAACATGGTTGACTCAGTCGGTTCCGTTAATATGTGATGCATATGTTAGTGTTGCATTTCATGGCATAATATGACACCGGTTATTTTTTACTTTAAGTTGAACCTAAATATAACTCAACTTGAATATATCGTTGACCGGGTCATGGTGCCACTGAATTAAGTTTTCCCAGTGCAACCACATTTGCCTTATGGGAGGCCTTGATTCGGTTTGTTGGCATGCCTCTGGTCGGTGCCTCCAACTAGGGAAGGTTATGGGCTTGCTTACCCTGGCCCGGTAAGCAGACGTAACCTTGTGTGCCTGTTGTTGAGATTATGGTACCGGGTCCCCTTGTGGGATCGTTTTGGCCACGACGGTGGTCATTGTGTCTTTGGTAGACACGGGGCTACCCAGGACTAGCCCAGTGGGGATTGTGTCGGAGTGGCCGGGGGAGTGTCATGGCAATGGAGGCGTTTCGTCGGAATGTTGTTGGCCCACCCGAATGGGAGTGCGAGGCCATGGGTTCCATGGTGTGGGTACAGTGTGCTACCTCTACAGAGTGTATAATCTATCGATAGCCGAGTCCACGGTCACAGACACGCTCGTAGTAGGTCCCACCATGGGTCAACGTTTAATAAATTTTGCCTACTAAGTTATGAACTTTGCACTGTTGATGATGGCGGAAAGGCCATCGAGATGTTCGAGACCAAGTATTGGTCGTGGTTGTGATCGCTGTAATAATCACGAGTTACCCATGTCAAGACCACGATGGTGGTTTGTTTGTGATCCGAGAACGATCACGGTTGATAAGTCTGTCCCGAGGGACGTTTGTCTCGAGAGCATGATCACAGCATGTTGGACATATAGTGTTGAATTATTATTAATTGGTTAATTATCATGATATTGTTTGTCATTATAAATATGCCCGTTGTGAGCTTGCAATTACATTCAATGTACTGACCTGGCATGTCATGCCAGATTTCAGGGAAGTCTCGTTGGGAAGGAGTGATGTCCGGGTCTAGATCGTGTCCACATCGGTGTCCCTGTGCTATGGAGTTTCCGCTTCGACGTTGTTCCGCTGCCGCGTAGTTGTTATGATCGAGGCCCCTTTATGTTCACTAAATAATGTACATAGTGTTCAGCCGCACCGTGTGTACCGCTTGGCCTCGACACCTGTTGTAAGATAAACTCTAATCTGCTAGCATCAATAAAGTTGTTGTTTTCTGTACCAAGATGTTGTGTGTTTCTAGAAGACATGGTCTCTGGGCTGGCAATGCATGGTAAACCGGTCGCTCTGAGACGGGGTGCCACACTATCTTATTACTAAGATCTTCTCTGGATCTTCTTCTTTTCTTCCAACCTGCATAACAAAAACACTAAGAAAGAGAGAATGGGTTAGGAGTAGAAATGTAGCATTTCACTTGGTGAAATGCAATGTTGTAGGAGCCAGCACGTGAGATCAAGACAATCTTAGTTAAGATCCTGATTTTCAAAGTGATATTAATTAGAAAGCCAAATAGAGTAAACCAATACCAAAGAGACAAAGGAGAGAACCAGCCAAGGACCCAATCAAGAAGCCACCACAATTAGTAAGTTAAATGCCAACACAAAGACCACTATCAGTACTAGATCCAGGAATTAAGCCAACTAAAAACTAGTGATTAAAGCCAAGGATTAGACTTCATCACCACAATCAGTTTTGTCCAGTGACAATAGGTACATGTCACTGTGCAACGCCAAAAACAAAGCTCCAGGAAGAGATATACATCACAACAAGCAGAGCCACCCATGAGCTTGACACAGCAAGCAGTTGTTGTTAACACCACAATCACCAAAGCCACCCGTGAGGACAGCACAAACACACACACAACTTAGTCACACCATTAAGGCCAGTATAAATAGGGCAACCAACCATAGAGTAGGGTCTGTTAGACACTTGGTGTCCAAAAGATCAAACAGGGCTGGTCCCAAAACCATATATGTGAGATAGTGTGAAGCAGCTAGGATGAGCAGGCTGTCCACAAGAAGCAGGTTTACCAGAATCCACAAGACCAAGCTATAGAAGACCTCAAGGTATACTTTAAGGGATTATGTGCTCAGACATCCTAGAAGTGCCATGGCTAGTTCATCACAGCACAGGGGTACACACATGTAAATTAAGCCAAAGAGAGGGGGCTCAGACCAGCATCACTGCCCAAATCAGATGTAGTATCTGTCTTATCAGTAGAAAACTAGGAAAGTAACAGCCAAAACCAAGTATAGCATTTGTTCGTAGGCTATTAGAAAGAGACCAATAGGAATAGCCAAACCAAGTGGTATCTATTCATATCAGTCTTAGAAGTAAAACAACTAAGAACAAGTGAGTATCTGTTCATGAGTAAAGTAACTATAGCATAGAACAAATAGCAGGGTAGCACCCCAAATGATTATCTGCTTTGGAAGAACACAGCAGCACACTTGCACCTGGTATTTTTCTGCAATTAGGGCACTACACCCACAAGCACAGGGGGGTTAGTACCATTATAAACTGCTACTGCAAGTAATAGCAGCACAGAACTGAGCAGTACAGGAGCATATATACTTCACAAATACACATAGGTGGCCACTGACCAAAACCCTGACACAGCAAGAATCCATCACAGAGAGCTCCAACACAAGTTGATGCTCATCTACAGCAGCTAACCACAGCTAATAGAGCCTCACATCCAACAAGATCAAGAGCTAGAGCTATGCATTAGAGAGATCAGAGGAGGAGAGCAAGGAGAAGCTCACCAAGAGGAGTTGTAGCCGAAGCAGGATGCATCCACACCATCACTATGGTGTGACCAGCAGCACAACCAACACCACCACAGCATGCCGGAGCTCGCCAGAGAGCACTGCAATGGCGGCGCCAACGAGCGCACTGGCACGGAGGCGACCACCCAGGGGCACCATAGCACGGAGGCGTCACCCAGGGGCACCACCGCTCCATGGCACGTCCAGCACCGATGGAGGATCCTCACGGCGACTGGACCATCATCGGAGCACCACGGTCGAACCACCACCAGCACTGAAGGGGACGACCGCAGGAGGCGGGGAAAAGCAGATCGATGTGGAGGAATCGATAGAGCTTGTCTAGAGAAAGAAGTAGAGGGCCACGCCAGCGACGTGGTGGCCGAAACCCTAGACGTCGGGGAGGATCGCGCGTGGTCGCAGGAGGACGCATGCGTCGCATCTGGTCGGAGGGGATGGAGGAGCGGGGCGAGGGGGTCACTTGGGTGTGGTGGGCGCCGTCGAATCCCGCTGGAGCTCGCCAGAATCGGCCGCTGTAGCTACTCGCGCGGGGGAGAGGCAGAGACGAGCGGGAGAGAGAGAGGGGTGGGGCGGAGACACAGGGGATAGAGATAGAGGAGGTGGGGGCAATGGTTTTTTTACCCGCAAAAAAAGATAGCCCCCCTCTGTGTCGTCTGCCAACAGATGGCAAACAATTTTTGTCGTCTGCCAGCAGACGGCAAAGAGGGGGTGGACCGTTGTAGTGTACTGGCACTCCACCGCCCCTCTTTGCCATCCGCTGGCATACGGCAAAGATTCTTTGCCATCTGCCAGCAGACGGCAAAGAAATGACAGATGGCAAAGACCGTATTTGCCGTCTGCCAGTTCTTTGCCTCTGATTTTTGGTAGCTGATGGCAAAGACCTTCTTTGTCGTCTGCTAGCAGACGACAAAGAACTGGCAGACGACAAAATCCCTGATTCCAGTAGTGAAACCCGATATGCATCTTCATATTGTTCCTAGGTGTTCGTAGGGCATTTTTTATTTTCTACTACATTTGCCAACAAAAATAAGCTCTGTACAAACTTGTGGTGGTGATGAAATAAAAGCGATGAACTTCATAATAAAGGTTGCTATCACAAGGGGCAATATAAAGTGACGTTCCTTTTCATTAAGAGCTTGCACATCCAAAAATAAAAAGCCATGACAACCTCTTCTTCCCTCTGTGAAGGGCCTATCTTTTACTTTTCTATATTTACTTTTATGTAAGAGTCAGTAATGCTCATCCCTGCTCCGCTCTATTTATTCTCTAGTTGGTAAGCATGGCGGGGAAAGATCCAGACATATATATCTAGTTGGATGTAGGTGATCGTGAGTTATTATTGACATTATCCTCGATATAAATAGGTTGGGTGGTGAATACTATATACCCCCATCTTGGGGGGTTTATACATTCATTTTGCATCATGTTTTGGGTCATTATTTCACTTTATGATGCTATTCTAGTGCCTTTTCTCTCTTATTTTGCAAGTTTCACATGAAGAGGGAGATTGCCGGCAGCTAGAATTCTGGACCTGAAAAGGCTACAGTAGAGATAGCTATTCTGGACAACTCCAAATGACCTGAAAATTTACGTAGAATCATTTTGGAATATATAAAAAAATATTGTCGGAAGAATTACTAGAAGGGGGCCACCAAGGAGCGACTAGCTCAGGGGGCGCGCCCTATGAGCTCATGGGCCCCCAGGCAAGCCTCCGGTGCCCATTTTCTGCTATATGAAGACATTTTCCCTAGAAAAAGAAATAATAAGACGACTTTAGGGATGAAGCGCCGCCGTCTCGAGGCGGAACCTGGGCAGGAGCACTTTTGCTCCCCGATGGAGCGATTCCGCCGGGGAAACTTCCCTCTGGGAGGGGGAAATCAAAGCCATCGACATCACCAGATCCTCTCATCATGGGAGGACCAATATTAATCAACATCTTCACCAGCACCATCTCATGTCAAACCCTAGTTCATCTCTTGTATTCAATCTTTGTCCCAAAACCTCAGATTTGTACCTGTGGGGTTGCTAGTAGTGTTGATTACATATTGTAGTTGATGCTAGTTGGTTTATTTGGTGGAAGATTAAATGTCCATATCCTCAAGCATATTCAATGCCCCTCTAATCTTGAACATGAATACGATTTGTGAGTAGTTACTTTTGTTCTTGAGGACATGGGACAAGTCTTGTTATAAGTAATCATGTGAAGTTGGTATTCGTTCGATATTTTGATGATATGTATGTTGTTGCTTCCTTTAGTGGTGTCATGTGAACGTCGACTATGTGACACTTCACCATACTTGGACCTAAGTGAAGGCATTGTGGAGTAATAAGTAGATGATGGGTTGCTAGAGTGACAAAAGCTTAAACCCTAGTTTATGCGTTATTCCGTAAGGGTTTGATTTGGATCCATATGTTTCATGCTATGGTTAGATTTATCTTAATTCTTCTTTTGTAATTGCGGATGCTTGCGAGAGGGGGTAATCATAAGTGCGATGCTTGTTCAAGTAAGAAACACACCTGTAACGCCCCGGATTCGATGCGCCAGGTGCCTGCCAGTTATTCGCCGTCGTTGCCATGTCATCTGCTTGCGTGTTGCACTTTGCCATGTCATCATCTGCATTTCATATCATGTCATCATGTGCATTTCATTTTGCATACGTGTTCGTCTCATGCATCCGAGCATTTTCCCCGTTGTCCGTTTTGCAATCCGGCACTCCTATGTCTCCCGGCGCCCCCTTTTACCTCTTTTCATGTGTGGGTGTTAAGCGTTCTCGGAATGGACGAGGTTTGTCAATGACCTTGGTATAGCACCGATGAGACCGCTGTCAAGTTTCGGATCATTTGGAGGTCGTTTGGTACTCAACGGTTAACCGGGTAACCCAAAGCTCTCTTTGTTGCAGCCCAACTCCCTTTCTAAGTGGCCCAAAACCCACCTAACTCCCTCCATGCTCTCGTCGTTCGATCACGATCGCGTGGCCGAAAACCGCACCTCATTTGGACTCTCCTAGCTCCCTCTACCTATATATATGCCCTCCCCTCGAAAAATCGCGGATGAAACCACCCCTAACCCTAGATCCCTCCTCCTCTCGCCCGACGGACATGTCCGCGCGCCGCCGGACGAAACCCGCGCCGTCCGCCCTCTCCCGCGCCGCCCACGTGGCCCTGCGCCGCCCCGCCATGGTTCGCTGGCCCAGGGCAGCAGGCCCGCCTGGCCAGCAGGCCAGCGCCTCCCCGCCCGCTGGCTGCCGCCGCCGGCCGCCGCTGCCGAGCATCCCGCCACCTCGCCGCCTCCGGCGCTCCGGCCCTTCGCCGGCGCCGCCGACCCTGTCTCCGCCCGCCCGCCCGCGGCCTCCTCCTCTCTGAGCCGAACTCCTCCGGCGCCGCTTCGCTTTTTCAGCCGGCGACCGCGTCATCCGGCGTCCGCCCGGCCGGGCGCTTTGGCTGCCGGCGCCGCCGCCCTCCGCCCGCGCCGCCTCACGCCGCCTCCCAGCCGGAGCCGCCGCCGCGCTCGCCTCGGCTGGCGGTGCCGCCTCCTCCCGGCCGGCTTTCCGTGCCCCGCGCCTCGGCGTTCGCCGCCTGGCCGGCTGCCTCGCGGAGATCTCGCCTGGCGCCGCCTCGGCCAGATCCGGCGGGAGGATGAGATCCACCGTCCCAGGATCCAAACGTCCAGCGCCGAATCGGATCCCTCCGTCCCGCACCTTCCCGTCCCGTTGACTTCTCGGAGAGGTTGAAATTCCACTAAGTCCCCGTTATTGTTGCATTTTGTTGCATTTTCATTGCATGATATCTCTGTCATCGTTGCTCCGTTTTGCGCGTATAATATGTCAAAATGTTCGTCTCGAAGAGTAGATCATTTCATCTCATTGCATCATTTTCATTTGAGCTCATCTTGATGCCCTAAATGCTGTTGCAAGAGTGCTATGTGATGTTAGTTTCTGATTTTTATCAGAACTTGCATTTTTGTCATTTTTGCCATGATTGATGTGTGCATCCTATGGACTTGAGTCCTACATGTGTTTTGCAATATGCCATGTCTTCTTTCCAGTGGTGCTTTCTATGTATTTTTGTGATCTATGTGGTGACTAGCACAAGCATGCAAACTAGGTGTCTTGTTGTTGCTGATTTCAGCCCTGTTTTGCTGATATTTTGGTGCCATGTTAACTTGATGCTACAGAGAGATCCATGCATATTTCGAGTTACTTCAGTAAGGATGTTTTGTTAAGAATGTTTTGCTCTATCCATCCATGCCCTTGTTTGCAATTATGGAGTAGTCTAGCTTGAGTCAATCGAGCTCTACTTTTGCTATCAAATGTTTCCTGGCAGATTGTTTACATGTTATTCAATTTTGCCAAGCTTGTTGTGGTTGATCCATGTATGCTATGTTATTGTTCTTTCCATGTATGTCTTCTATGCCATGTCTTCTTGATGTATGTATTCTTAGTTTTTCATATAAGGCTCTGTAGTGAGTGCATTGAGCTTGTAAACATGCCTACTTGTTATCAGTTTTTGACATGCCATGTTGCTGAATCTGTTAACGAAACTTTCGATATTGACATGGGTGTTACTATATTTTCTGATCCTTTTTGGCTTATGGTCACTAAAGGACTTTTGTTCTATGCAATTAGTAGATTCATGCCATACCTTTATTTGCCATTTTAAGTTCCTGTAACATGTTGTTTGATAGCTCTAAACATTGCAACCTGATGTTATTTTCTGCCAATGCCTGAAACTGTTATTAGTTGCAATCTTGCCATGTCATTTTGAGCATGTTCTAGTCATTTCTGGAGATAGCTCAGTGCTCATGTTTTGTAATGCATTACCTGTACATCATGCCCATGCCTTTTGTTTTCTTGTTGGGGTGCTGTAGCATGTTGTTTTGATGCTTGCAATATGCCTAGTTGCTGTTTTGGACAGATTGTTGCGATAATTTGTATAGGGTGTATGCGTTGAACCGTTGCTCCGTTTTGATTGTGCTCTATATGAAACTTGCTTGATTTTGCATGTAGCTTCATATTATCATGTTGGATCCTTGTTTTGAGGTGTTTTCTTGATGTTTGCATGCATTTTGCATCAATGTCATGTTTATCTTGTTTTGCTCATATCTTCTAGCCCGTAGCTCCGAATCTAATGAACTTTATATGTAACTTGACTAGAATTTCGTGTAGATCATTGTGGTGCATCTTAACTTGCTGTTTAACAACTTGAACATAAAGTTAATTCAGATCTGGACCAATTTCGAAATTTGCATATGAGGACTTACCGGAATTGTTATATGTTGTTCCCGGCCTCATTTAAACTTGCCTTGTTGTGTTGCTCTTGTTTGCATCATCCCTTGCCATGAGTAGCTTCATGTAGTCTTGTCATGCATCATGCTTGGTTGTGCATCATGTCTTGTTCATGTGTGGTGTGTTTACTATGTTGTGTGCTTCTTCTTGTTAGTTCATGTTTCGTTGCGATCGTGAGGATTCGTTCGTCTAACGCTTGGTTGGCTTCATCCGTTCATCTTCTTCATGGACTCGTTCATCTTCTTCATGGACTCGTTCTTCTTCCTTGCGGGATTTCAGGCAAGATGACCGCTACCCTGGATCTCACTACTATCATTGCCATGCTAGTTGTTTCGTTCTACCGCTATGCTGCGATACCTATCACCTGTTGCTAAAGCCTACCTAATTGCCATGTCAGCCTCTAACCTTTTGCACCCTTCCTAGCAAACCGTTGTTTGGCTATGTTACCGCTTGCTCAGCCCCTCTTATAGCATTGTTAGTTGCAGGTGAAGATGAAGTTTGTTCCTTGTTGGAACATGGAGATGTTGTTCCTTGTTTGGAACATGTTTACTTGTTGGGATATCACAATATATCTTATATTATTAATGCATCTATATACTTGGTTAAGGGTGGAAGGCTCGGCCTTATGCATGGTGTTTTGTTCCACTCTTGCCGCCCTAGTTTCCGTCATATCGGTGTTATGTTCCCGGATTTTGCGTCCCTAACGGTCGGGTGATTTATGGGACCCCCTTGACAGTTCGCTTTGAATAAGACTTTTCCAGCAAGGCCCAACTTTGGTTTTACCATTTGCCTCACCTATGCCCTTTTCCCTTGGGTTTCGGAGCCGAGGGTCATCTTTATTTTAGCCCCGGGCAGTTCTCCTTTGAGTGCTGGTCCAAACCGAAGCGATGTCCGGCGCCCCCCTCGGCAATCGGGGTTTATGCCAACCCGACGTCTTGCTCATCCGGTGTGCCCCGAGACCGAGATATGTGCAGCTCCTATCAGATTTGTCGGCACATCCAGGCGGCTTTGCTGGTCTTGTTTTATTCTTTGTCGAAATGTCTTGTAGCCGGATTCCGAGACTGATCGGGCTTCCCGGGAGAAGGTCTATTCTTCGTTGATCGCGAGAGCTTATCATGGGCTAAGTTGGGACACCCTGCAGGGTTTGAACTTTCGAAAGCCGTGCCGCGGTTATGTGGCAGATGGGAATTTGTTAATGTCGGTTGTAGAAAACCGAAGTTGATCTTAATTAAAATACACCAACCGTGTATGCGAAGTGAGTGTCTCTTTTGGGGTTGATCGAAGGAGAACACGGTTTCGGGTTATGTCGGCGTAAGTAGGAGTTCAGGATCACTTCTTGATCATTACTAGTTGACGACCGTTCCTTTGTTTCTCTTCTCGCTCTCATTTGCGTATGTTAGCCACCATATATGCTTAGTCGCTGCTGCAACCTCACCACTTTACCCCTTCCTTACCCATTAAGCTTTGCTAGTCTTGATACCCATGGTAATGGGATTGCTGAGTCCTCGTGGCTCACAGATTACTACACCACCAGTTGCGGTACAGGTTTGCGATGATCATGGCGTGAGGCGATGTTTATTTGTGTTGGAGTTCTTCTTACGCTTCTTCTTGATCGGGGATAGGTTCCGGTCGGCAGCCTGGGCTAGTGGTGGATGTCGTTTGAGCTTGTTTATGTTTCATCCGTAGTCGGATGTTGATCTTGTATATGATGTTGATGTATTCTTGTGGCATTTGTGCCTTATGTATGTAGCCCTATGTATTATGTAATGTTGATGTAATGATATCCACCTTGCAAAAGCGTTTCAATATGCGGGTCTATCCTTGGTGGGACCGTCGAGTTCCTTTTGGATAGGGTCGCATATTCGGCGTGACAACACCCAAGCACCGGTCCACCCACATATCAAATTATCAAAGTAGCGAACGCGAATTAACTAAACACGATGAACATGACTAGATGACAATTCCCATGTGTCCTCGAGAACATTTTGCTTACTATAAGAGAACGTTCTGGCATGCCCTTTGCTATAAAAAAGATTGAGACACGTCGATGCACCTTTGTTACTATTGCTACTTGTTACTTGTTACGAATTACCTTGCTACAAAACTATATATTACCGCTACTTTCAGTATTTGCAGAGAATACCTTGCCGAAAACCGCTTATCATTTCCTTATGCTCCTCGTTGGGTTCGACACTCTTACTTATCGAAAGGACTACAATTGATCCCCTATGCTTGTGTTTCATCACCTCCTTACCAGCCACCCCCAACCCGACATCGACCACCAAGTCCCTCGCCCGGCTACTGATACGTCACCAACGTATCTATAATTTTTTATTGTTTCATGATATTATATTATCAATCTTATATGCTTTATATGCCACATTATATCATTTTTGTGGACTAACTTATTAACTTAGTGCCCAACCCATTTTCAATTTTTCCCTATTTCTTTGTTTTGCAGAAACACCATACCAAACAAAGTCCAATCACGATGTAACTTTACAGTGATTTTTTCTGGACCAGGAGAGACCCTAGAAGCTTCGGGGAGAGAGCAGGAGATGCACGAGGGAGCGACAAGCTCACACGGCGCGCCCTAGGGGGTGTCCGCGCCAACAGCACTTGAGGGGCCCACGTGGCTCCATTTGAAATCTCTGGCCTATAAATTCCCTAATATTTCAGAATCCACAAAGCAAAACCTGAAACAATTTTATCGCCATCGCAAGCTTCTGTTCTTTCGTGATCCCAACTGGAGGCCTTTTTGGGTACTGTGCCGAAGGGGGAAACCATTGGGGAGGCAATCTTCATCGACCTTGCTGCCTCCATGATATGTGTGAGTAGTTCCCATAGGACCTACAGATCCATAACAATAGATAGATGGCTTTCTCTCTCTCTTTTTGATCTTTAGTACAATGATCTCTTCGGAGATCTATTCTTCGTAATTTTTGCGGTGTGTTTGTTGGGATCTGATGAATTGTGGGTTTATGATGAGATTATTAATTGAAAGTTTTTGAATATTTTCTGAGATCTGGTTATGTGTGATTTTGTAGCCTTGTATTTCTCTCTGATTTATCCATCCTCTTTGGCCAATTAGATTGATTTATCTTCAGTGGGAGTGGTGCTTGCTGGAAATATGCCCTAGAGACAATAATAAATTTGTTATTATCATATTTCCCTGTTCATGGTAATCATTTATTACCCATGCTAGAATTGTATTGAACGGAAACTCAGATACATGTGTGGATACCTATGTGTGGAAATATACCTGGCTTGGGGGGCAAGCCATCCTAGGGTTTCCCTAGGGGGCGCCCCCATTTGCCTTGTGGCCGCCGCCCCCTTAGATGGGATCTAGGGCGCCCCCTCCTCCTCCCTTCCCCCTATATATAGGGAGGTAGAGAGAGGGTAGCCGCACCCTTGAGCACATCTCTATGCCACGGCGCTGCCTCTCCTCTCCCTCGGATCCCTCTTCCTCTCTGTAGTGCTTAGTGAAGCTCTGCTGAGATTCCAACACCACCACCGCCACCATGCCATCGTGCTACCGGAGGAATCAAGCTACTACTTCACCATTGATCGCTGGATCGAGGATGTGAAGGCGTCATCAAGCCGTATCTGTGTTGAACACGGAGGTGTCGTCCGTTCGGCACTTGGATCGGGAGTTCGCGGGACGGATCGTGATTGGATCCCGAAGACGTTCGACTACATCAATCGCGTTTCTTAATGCTTCCGCTTACCAATCTACAAGGGTATGTAGATGCAATCTCTCCTCTCGTAGATGTTCATCTCTGATACATCTCCAACGTATCTATAATTTTTTATTGTTCCATGCTATTATATTATCTATTTTGGATGGTTTATATGCATTATTATGCTATTTTATATTATTTTTGGGAATAATTTATTAACCTAGAGCCCAGTGCCAGTTTCTGTTCTTTCCTTGTTTTTGAGCTTCGCAGAAAAGGAATATCCAACGGAGTCCAAACGGAATAAAACTTCACGATGATTTTTCTTGGACCAGAAGACACCCAGGGGACTTGGAGCCCAAGCCAGAAGAGCCACGAGGCGGCAGCAAGGGTGGAGGGCGCGCCCTAGGGGGGCCCTACCTTGTGCCCCCCTCGGGGATCTCCTGACCGACTTCTTTCTCCTATATATACACATATATTCCAAAACCACCAGAAGCATCCACGAAAACACTTTTCCACCTCCGCAACCTTCTGTTCCCGTGAGATCCCATCTAGGGACCTTTTTCGGCACCCTGCCGGAGGGGGATTCGATCACGGAGGGCATCTACATCAATTCTATTACCCCTCCGATGAAGCGTGAGTAGTCCACCACAGACCTACAGGTCCATAGATAGTAGCTAGATGGCTTCTTTTCTCTCTTCGATTCTCAATACCATGTTCTCCTCGATGTTCTTGGAGATCTATCTGATGTAATCTTCTTTTGCGGTGTGTTTGTCGAGATCTGATGAATTGTGGATTTATGATCAGCTTATCTATGAATATTATTTGAATCTTCTTTGAATTCTTATATGCATGATTTGATATCTTTGTATTTCTCTTCGAATTATCGGTTTGGTTTGGCCAACTAGATTGGTTTTTCTTGCAATGGGAGAGGTGCTTAGCTTTGGGTTCAATCTTGCATGATTTCACCCAGTGACAAAGTAGGGGTAGCAAGACACGTATTGAATTGTTGCCATAGAGGATAAAAAGATGGGGTTTTCATCATATTGCTTGAGTTTATTCCTCTACATCATGTCATCTTACCTAAGGCGTTACTCTGTTCTTTATGAACTTAATACTCTAGACGCATGCTGGATAGCGGTCGATGTGTGGAGTAATAGTAGTAGATGCAGGCAGGAGTCGGTCTACTTGACACGGATGTGATGCCTATATGCATAATCATTGCCTTGGATATCGTCATAACTTTGCGCTTTTCTATCAATGCTAGATAGTAATTTGTTCACCCACCGTATTAATTGCCTTCATGAGAGTAGCCTCTAGTGAAACCTATGGCCCACGGGTCTATTTTCCATCATAATTGTTTACGATCTACTATTTTGCAATCTTTATTTTTTAGATATATAAACCAAAAAACCCAAAAATATTTTATCTTTTGTTTAGTTTTATTTATCTCTATCGGATCTCACTTTTGCAAGTGACCCTGAAGGGGCTGACAACCCCCTTTATCACGTTGGGTGCAAGTGTTTGATTGTTTGTGCAGGTGCACCTATTGGGGACTTGCGTATTTCTCCTACTGGATTGATACCTTGGTTCTTAACTGAGGGAAATACTTATCTCTATTGTGTTGCATCACCCTTTCCTCTTCATGGAAAAAAAACCAACGCAAGCTCAAGAAGTAGCAATCTCCTAGATTGATCTTGGTGAGCATAGGAAATTTTTTGTTTCCCATGCAACGTTCCCCAGCAGTGCTTTGTAGTAGGTTCAATCTTGTGGTGTCCTTACTCTATGACAAGAGGAGTTGCAAGGCACATATTCTATTGTTGCTACTAAGGATAAAACGATGGGGTTCAAAAATGTTGCTTGGTTTTACTTTGTCTACATTATGTCATGTTGCTTAAAGCGTTACTCTATTTGTCATGAACCTAATACTTTGAGATGCATGATGGATAGTGGTCTTGGGGTGAAGTAATAGTAGTAGATTCAATTGGATTATACGGTCTACTTGTCACGAATGTAATGCCTATATTTTGATCATGTCATGAAGAATCATCATAACTATGCGCTATTCTGTCAATTGTCCAACAGTAATTTATCTATCCATCGTTTTTATGCTTATGAGAGAGATGTCTTTAGTGAACCTATGGCCCTGGGGTCCATTTCTCATATTTACTAAAACTCTAATTTTGCTCGCTACAAGTTTATGCAAGCGGGATCAGAAGATCCATGAAAGGGTTGTGAACGTCGTTGAGCCGGTAGTTCCCCGTTACTTGCGCTAGTCTGAGCAGCCCATTGTGTGGAGTCGTGGGGATCACCCGCCTCGGGTTGATAATCCGGGTCACTTGGCTTTGGTGGTGGCGCCTCAAGTTGGAGGATATAAGTTCACTAAGGTACTCATGGACGGAGGTAGTGCTACCTCTTTAGCACTGCGTTGGTTTTCCCTTGAAGAGCAAAGGGTGATGCAGCAAAGTAGCGTAAGTATTTCCCTCAGTTTTTTAGAACCAAGGTATCAATCCAGTAGGAGGCTACACTCAAGTCCCTCGCACCTACACAAACAAATAAATCCTCGCAACCAACACGATAAGGGGTTCTCAATCCCTACACGGTCACTTACGAGAGTGAGATCTGATAGATATGATAGGATAATATTTTTGGTATTTTTATAATAAAGATGCAAAGTAAAGTAAACAAAATAAAAACGGCAAACGAAATAGCTAAGTGTTGGAAGATTAATATGATGGAAAATAGACCCGGGGGGCATAGGTTTCACTAGTGGCTTCTCTCAAGAGCATAAGTATTTTACAGTGGGTGAACAAATTCTTGTTGAGCAATTGTGAATTGAGCATAGTTATGAGAATATCTAGGTATGATCATGTATATAGGCATCACGTCCGAGACAAGTAGACCGACTCCTGCACCTACTACTATTACTCCACACATCAACCGCTATCCAGCATGCATCTAGAGTATTAAGTTCATAAGAACAGAGTAACGCTTTAAGCAAGATGACATGATGTAGAGGATAAATTCATGCAATATGATAAAACCCCATCTTGTTATCCTCGATGGCAACAATACTATCGTGCCTTGCTGCCCCTCATCCTGGGAAAGAACACGCAAGATTGAACCCAAAGCTAAGCACTTCTCCCATTGCAAGAAAGATCAATCTAGTAGGCCAAACCAAACTGATAATTCAAAGAGACTTGCAAAGATAACCAATCATACATAAAAGAATTCAGAGAATATTCAAATATTGTTCATAGATAAACTTGATCATAAACCCACAATCCATCGGTCTCAACAAACACACCGCAAAATAAGATTACATCGAATAGATCCCCACAAGAGAGGGGGAGAACATTGTATTGAGATCCAAAAAGAGAGAAGAAGCCATCTAGCTAATAACTATGGACCCGAAGGTCTGAGGTAAACTACTCACACTTCATCGGAGAGGCTATGGTGTTGATGTAGAAGCCTTCGTGATGGATGCCCCTTTCGGCGGAGCTCCGGAACAGGCCCCAAGATGGAATCTCGTGGGTACAGAAGGTTGCGGCGGTGGAATTAGGTTTTTGGCTCCGTATCTGATCGTTTGGGGGTACGTAGGTATATATAGGAGGAAGGAGTACGTCGGTGGAGCAACGTGGGGCCCATGAGGGTGGAGGGAGCGCCCAGGGCGGTAGGCGCGCCCCCCTACCTTGTGGCTTCCTGCTTTATTTCTTGGCGTAGGGTCCAAGTCCTCTGGATCATGTTCATTCCGATAATCACGTTCCCGAAGGTTTCATTCCGTTTGGACTCCGTTTGATATTCTTTTTCTGCGAAACTCGAAATAGGCAAAAAACAGCAATTACAGGCTGGGCCTCCGGTTAATAGGTTAGTCCCAAAATAATATAAAAGTGAATAATAAAGCCCAATAATGTCCAAAGCAGAAGATAATATAGCATGGAGCAATCAAAAATTATAGATACGTTGGAGACGTATCAAGCATCCCCAAGCTTAATTCCTGCTCGTCCTCGAGTAGGTAAATGATAAATACAGAATTTTTGATGTGGAATGCTACTTGTTATAATTTCAATGTAATTCTTCTTAATTGTGGTACGAATATTGAGATCCGAAAGATTCAAGATAAAAAGTTCATATTGACATAAAAATAATAATACTTCAAGCATACTAACTAAGCAATTATGTCCTCTCAAAATAACATGGCCAAAGAAAGTTCATCCCTACAAAATCATATAGTTTAGTCATGCTCCATTTTCTTCACACAAGAATGCTCACATCATGCACAACCCCGATGACAAGCCAAGCAATTGTTTCATACTTTAGTAATCTCAAACTATTTCAACCTTCACGCAATACATGAGCGTGAGCCATGGATATAGCACTATGGGTGGAATAGAATATGATGATGGGGGTTATGTGGAGAAGACAAAAAAGGAGAAAGTCACACATCAACGAGGCTAATCAAAGAGCTATGGAGATGCCCATCGATTGATGTTAATGCAAGGAGTAGGGATTGCCATGCAACGGATTCACTAGAGCTATAAATATATGAAAGCTCAACAAAAGAAACTAAGTGGGTGTGCATTCAACTTGCTTGCTCACGAAGACCTAGGGCACTTGAGGAGGCCCACTGTTGGAATATACAAGCCAAGTTCTATAATGAAAAATTCCCACTAGTTATGAAAGTGACAAAACAAGAGACTCTCTATCATGAAGATTATGGTGCTACTTTGAAGCACAAGTGTGGTAAAAGGATAGTAACATTGTGCCTTCTCTCTTTTTCTCTCTTTTTTTTGGGCCTTCTCTTTTTTTATGGCCTTTCTCTCCTTTTTTTTATTCCTCACTTGGGACAATGCTCTAGAAAATGATGATCATCACACGTCTATTTATTTACAACTCAATGATTACAACTCGATACTAGAACAAAGTAGCCTCCGGCGGTGTACCGGGATATGCAATGAACCAAGAGTGACATGTATGAAAGAATTATGAATGGTGGCTTTGCCACAGATACTATGTCAACTACATGATCATGCAAAGCAATATGACAATGATGAACGTGTCATCATAAACGGAATGGTGGAAAGTTGCATGGCAATATATCTCGGAATGGCTATGGAAATGCCATAATAGGTAGGTATGGTGACTGTTTTGAGGAAGATATAAGGAGGTTTATGTGTGAAAGAGCGTATCATATCACGGGGTTTGGATGCACAAGCGAAGTTTGCACCAACTCTCAATGTGAGAAAGGTTAATGCACGGTACCGAAGAGGCTAGCAATGGTGGAAAGTTGAGAGTGCGTATAATCTATGGACTCAACATTAGTCATAAAGAACTCACATACTTATTGCAAAAATCTACAAGTCATCAAAAACCAAGCACTACGCGCATGCTCCTAGGGGGATAGATTGGTAGGAAAAGGCCATCGCTCGTCCCCGACCGCCACTCATAAGGAGGACAATCAAAGAACACCTCATGTTTCAAATTTGTTACATAACCTTTACCATACGTGCATGCTACGGGACTTGCAAACTTCAACACAAGTATTTCTCAAATTCACAATTACTCAACTAGCACAACTTTGATATCACTACCTCCATATCTCAAAACAATCATCAAGCATCAAACTTCTCTTAGTATTCAACACACTCATAAGAAAGTTTTTACTATTCTTAAATACCTAGCATATTAGGATTTTTTAAGAAAATTATCATGCTATTTAAGACTCTCAAAATAATCTAAGTGAAGCATGAGAGATCAATAGTTTCTATAAAACAAATCCACCACCGTGCTCTAGAAGATATAAGTTAAATCTTTGGAGCAAAACTATATAACTCAAAAGATATAAGTGAAGCACATAGAGTATTTTAATAATTTCCGAATCATGTGTGTCTCTCTCAAAAGGTGTGTACAGCAAATATGATTGTGGTAAACTAAAAGCAAAGACTCAAATCATACAAGGCGCCTCCAAGCAAAACACATATCATGTGGTGAATAAAATATAGCTCAAGTAAAGTTACCGATGGAAGTAGACAAAAGAGGGGATGCCATCCGGGGCATCCCCAAGCTTTGGCTTTTTGGTGTCCTTATATTATATTGGGGGTGCCATGGGCATCCCCAAGCTTAGGCTCTTGCCACTTCTTGTTCCATAATCCATCAAATCTTTCACCCAAAACTTGAAAACTTCACAACACAAAACTTAACAGAAAATCTCGTGAGCTCCGTTAGCGAAAGAAAACAAAAGACCACTTGAAGGTACTGTAATGAACTCATTATTTATTTATCTTGGTGTTAAACCTACTGTATTCCAACTTCTATATGGTTTATAAACTCTTTTACTAGCCATAGATTCAAGAAAATAAGCAAACAACACACGAAAAACAGAATCTATCAGAAACAGAACAGTCTGTAGTAATCTGTAACTAACGCAAACTTCTGGAACTCCAAAAATCAGCCAAAATAGGACGACCTAGGAAATATGTTTATTGATCAGAAGCAGTTGGAATTAATATTTTATCACGTTCTTCTGATTTTTAACAATTATTTTCGTGAACAGAAAGTTTCTGGAATTTTCTGCAAGATCAAAAAACTATCATCCAAGAAGATCCTATAGGTTTAACTTGGCACAAACACTAATTAAAACATAAAAACACGTCTAACCAGAGGCTAGATCAAGTATTTATTCCTAAACAGAAGCAAAAGGCAAAAAAATAAAAATAAAATTGGGTTGCCTCTCAACAAGCGCTATCGTTTAACGCCCCTAGCTAGGCAAAAAGGCAAGGATATATCTAGGTATTGCCATCTTTGGTAGGCAATCCATAAGTGGCTCTCATAATAGATTCATATGG
This sequence comes from Aegilops longissima, assembly GCA_021605205.1. Lineage (NCBI taxonomy): Eukaryota > Viridiplantae > Streptophyta > Magnoliopsida > Poales > Poaceae > Aegilops > Aegilops longissima. The sequence continues at coordinate 85,717,531 of CM038678.1, read as the reverse complement.
TAATTTTATTTTCTTCCTAGGGAAGTGTTCCATGCCTTTATTTAATGGAAATTGGAATCTAATATTCCCTTCCTTCATATCAATGGTTGCACCTATCGTTCTAAGGAAAGGTCTACCAAGAATAATAGGACATGAAGGATTGCAATCTATGTTAAGAACGATAAAATCTACGGGCACATAGTTCCTATTTGCAACAATAAGAACATCATTAATTCTTACCATAGGTTTCTTAATAGTGGAATCCGCAAGGTGCAAGTTTAAAGACCAATCATCAAAATCACGGAAACCTAGCAAATCACACAAAGTTTTTGGAATCGTGGAAACACTAGCACCCAAATCACACAAAGCATAGCATTCATGATCTTTAATCTTAATTTTAATAGTAGGTTCCCACTCATCATAAAGTTTTCTAGGGATAGAGACTTCCAACTCAAGTTTATCTTCATAGGATTGCATCAAAGCATCAATGATATGTTTAGTAAAGGCTTTATTTTGACTACAAGCATGAGGAGAATTTAGCACGGATTGCAACAAGGAAATACAATATATCAAAGAGCAATTATCATAATTAAATTCGTTGAAATCCAAAATAGTGGGTTTATTAATATCTAATGTTTTGATCTCTTCAATCCCACTTTTATCAATTTTAGCATCAAGATCTAAAAACTCCGAATTTTTGGAACGCCTTCTAGGTAAAAGGTGGATCATATTTAGTCCCATCATTATCAAGATTCATATTGCAAAACAAAGATTTAATAGGGGACACATCAATAACTTTTAGATCTTCATCTTCATTTTCACAAAAATTAGAAGAACACGCTTTCACAAAGCAATCTTTCTTAGCACGCATCCTAGTGGTTCTTTCTTTGCACTCATCAATGGAAATTATCATGGCTTTGAGAGACTCATTGATATCATGCTTAGGTGGAATAGATCTAAGTTTCAAAGAATGAATATCAAGAGAAATTCTATCAACGTTCCTAGCCAATTCATCATGTAACATCCCAAAATTCTATATTTTGGAATGTTATATTAAATAGATAGATTGATTGTTTGTTTGATTGTTGTGTGATTGATTGACTGAAAGTAAGTGAAATTCGAAACTTTTTGAAAGTTAAATGAGAGGGAATAAAAGGACTTTCCCATACTTTCATTTTGCATTTATGATCTTCGTGAATTCAAATTCTTTTCAAATACAAAACCCTAGAGAGAAGATGACATGACTTCTTCCATTTATTTAAATGACAAGGGTTTTTGAAAACATTTGAATTTCATTTGAAAATATTTCAAACTCAGAAACTTCAAGCAACTCAATGATTTTCACGAGTGAAGATAAAATGATTTCTTCAAAACATATGAAATATGAGTTGGGAGTTTCAAAGAAATTAAATTCAAAGTCCCATTGAATTTATTTTCAATTTGGAGTTATTTGGGTTTTATTCAAATTATTTTCTCAAAAATAAAATATATGAAAAATAGGGTAACATGATTCCCTACATCAGAAAATTGAGAGAAATAAATTTGAATTAATTTTGGTATTTTTAAAATGATTTTTATTGGATTTTATTAGAGCAGCAGCAGTGTTTGGTATATTTGATTTTTGTGTATATTATTTGACGTTAGAAAAATGTTCATGCTGTAGGAAATCTTTTTCTGAAAATTTTGATATATTATATGCCTATATAATATTTTATTTTATTTTGTTTTATTTTTTCTTTCTTTCTTTGTCTATGTTTAAAAAAAGAAACTCCCTCTTCGCCGACTGGGCCGGCCCAGCTCCCTGCCAGGCCGCGGCCCAGCCCGCTCATCTCCCACTCGTCCCCGAGCTCGGCTCGGAGTCCGCCGCCCGCACGGCATCGCCGCCGCCTCCGTGCCGCCGCCGCCCTCCTCTGCCCCCTTCCCCATGCCACCTCGGAGCCGCCCCGCCCTCCTATAAAGCCGGAGCCCCGGGCCCCGTCTCTCCTCTTCCCTCGCCTCGCATCCCGCCGTCCGCGCGCAAACCCCGCCATATACATCTCCTCCGCCGCTGCCTTTCCTCCGCCCCGCCGCTTGCTTGCTGCCGCCTGCCGCCGCCTCAGCAGAGCGCCACGCCGACGCCGCCCGACGCCCCTTCGCCAGAGCCGTCGGCCTCCGTTCGCCGGACTCGCCGGACATGCCCTAGCCGCCATTTCTCGCCGGTTTTTGCCGAGCCGACGGTTTCGTCGAACCGCCCGAACCAGTAATAAAACCGACCGGTTTTCGTTTCGGTTTTTTATATAAAACTTGTTTTTTATTTACTATCTATTTAGCGAACGTTCATTAGGTTAGGTTCAGCAGTGAACAGATTCATCAGTTAGCGTTTGGCAGCGAACGTCCGTTCTGTAGATTTTTTTCCTTTTCTTTTAATATCGGCCAGGGACCTATTTGTGATGATTTTATTTACAGTTTTATTCCCTAATCTTCAAACCCTCACTACTTTTTACTCGTTTATCCAAATCCAACGAAACCAACGCCCACTTCTTCGTTATGATCTCCTCTATCCAGTAAAACAACTTAAACATGTTTTTGAAATTTTAAAAGTTGAGTTAGATCATATTTGAATTCAAACAGTTTTGTATTCAAACCTTGTTTGATCGTAACTCGAGTTTTATAACTCCGATTTAGTTGATTATTTTTGCAAATCGAAGCTCTTGACCTAAACTTTCTGATAAGGCCAAATTCATATAAATTGTTTTATGTTGCAAGAGTTATTTTCTTGGTTTTGATATTTTCCGAATCGTACTCTTCGTTCTTTCCGATCTTTTGAGTGATTACTTATGTGTGGTTACTATTCCTTGCTCTTGATAGATTGACCGGAGTGTGACGAGTAGAACTATCAAGAGTGTTGAATGCAAATCATCTTCATCAACATTGCAGGCAAGTTCACACTTTGATCATATCCCTTTCATACCCAGTTTTTATGCATTAGTTTCACCCTCAAACATTGCATGAGTAGGATTGATAACATGTGGGTATTGGGAAGTAGTTGAAGAGGTAGGAACCTATTGCCCTCCATTCAAACCTTGGGAGTTACTTCTACGTTATGCTTACACTGCTATGATATGCTCATAGACGTGGATTGGGTTTGAGTGCATTCATGACAGATGTGAAACTGTTAATTAATGGTTCAACTTAAGGTGGCAATTTAAATACACATCTAGGTGGATCGAGGCACCTGGGTATTCCAGTGATTGCCTGTATTTTTGGAAATCCTGGGGTACCGTGTGATTCTCCTATGGACTGCCACCCAGGCTCAAAGGGATCATAAGATTATTCATACTAGAAACTTCCGTGTGCAGCCACAAGCTATTATGGGCTCTAGCATAGTTGATTAAGTCGTGTGAACTCTTACAGTGGTAGACTAGCAGATGTAGGGGATGTAGGTGGTACGGTCTACCCATCGTAAGGTGCTAGCGCACGAAAGACTATGTCTCGGTCATCCGTTTCTCAAACACCATGTAGTGCGAGAAATTAAGCGGAGGAGATCGAGTCTTGTGGGGAAAAATGCGCAAACCTCTGCAGAGTGTACAAACTAATCATGGTTAGCCGTGTCCCCGGTTATGGACATCTTGAGAATCTGGTTCTTGGATTATCATCTTGATCTCATCACGTTACTTAAATAATTTGTTGGGTTGTTAATGATTACTATTAATTGGGATTGAGAGGGGGTTTAACTTCTCAATATTTTTCAACCAACTTTGTAGTTAAATAAATTATATTCCTTTGAAGTAGGGAAAAATTGGCTTTTCGCAAAAACTTGATAACCATAGAGCTTTTCCACCAGCCAAATATGCATGTAGTGATAGCCATATTTCAGCATTGCTCTACAGTGTGAATTTGCCAGTACATTCAATGTACTGACCCATGTGGCTGCAACGTCTCATGTTGCAGGATTCTTACGACGAGTAAGTGATACGTTAGGGTTATGATTTCTACACTCAACTTTGCCGTTGGTGTTGATGGGAATCCACAACCTTGTTGTTACTTCCGCTATTTGGATTGAGGTAATAGTATTTACGTTACTTTATACATGTGATTTACCTCTGTTATAAATCCTCGAGTATTGTGTGTGTCATCATACCGATCCAGGGATGACACTTAAGCACAAAGCTTGCACTAGATTAGATAGGAATTATTTTCACCTTATCTATATGGGGCGTCTTGCCTTGCAAGTATTGTCCCTCAATATATACTCGGCTCGAGGCTCAATAATAAAACAAAAATTCAACCAATCCCTCTGTAATCCTTTTATACCGCATGTAGCAGTAATAGACAACACGAGCATGCGTCCAACTTGTCTAGAAATAGCTAGCATTCCTCCATTTTTATTGCTCTGGCTAACTATGAGGATCGTGAATAGTCATGCATCATACGTCGGACTACAATCCGACGTACTATGGTCAGCTCCAGGGCATCGAGCTGGCGACTTGAGCCCGGGGGTCAAGAAAATGGGCCATTTTTTAGACAAATCAGATTCATTTTATGCTTAAGTTTTCAAAAAGGGTCAGCTTTGTCCTTTTTCACACCATCGAACAAGGAGTTGGACTTGAAGTGATTGTCTCACACAAACCTCTCACTTTTTCCTAGTATATTAACTTAGGATAGAAGTGAAGCAAATATGCCCAAGAGGCAATAATAAATTTAACACCTGGATAATTAAGCTACGGTAATCCCCGCTAATGATGCCACATCACTGTGACTAAACTCACGTTGATTCGATCCCGGTTCAAATTCAAATTTAAAACAAAAGCAAACGATAAAAGTTTTCAAAAACTAAAACTAAAATGTTCGGGGGTTGTCAAATATTACAAAGCTAATTATGGTGGGGTGCACACATTTTTGTAAAGTGTTTAGATATTTTAAATAAACCAAAAACAGAAAAAAGAAAATTAAGAAAAAGGAATTAAAAGCGAGAAAAAGAGAGGGAAAACCCCAGCAGCCAACTGGGCCAAGCCCACCCCACTGGCCCGCCCGGCCAGCCCCCTCAGCCCGCCCCCCCTCACTCACTTACCCACCCCCGGTCGGCAAACCCTAGCCGCCCTCCTCCCCCACGCGCCGATCCGGATCGGCCCCCCGATCTCGTCGCCCCGCCCCCCGACCGTGGCGACCCCGCCCCGACCGCACCTCCTCCTCCTCCCGACCTGCCGGCAGGCTCAAGGCCCCTCGCCGCCCTGAGGTCGTCCCGACCCCGCCTCACGGATCCGCCCGGCGCGGACGGCCGCCTCCCGCCCTCCTCCTCACGGTCGCCACCGACCGTCCCCGAGCTTCTTGCATAGACCCCGCTTCCCCCGTGAGCTCTCCTTCCTCCCCATCGGACCCTCTCTCCCTCGTCCTCCTCCCAGCGTCACCGCCTCCCGTCGCCGGCTCGGCCGCGCCCATGACCCCCCCCCCTCGCGCCCGTCGCTCGACCCGGATCCTTCCCACCTCGCCGCACGGGCCTCCGCCTGCCCTCCCGCTCTCTTCTCCTCGCGAACCTCGGCCCCGGCGAGCACTGCCTGCGCCGAGGGCCGCCGTCGCCGCCACGCCGGGCACACTGCGCCGCACCCAGCGCCTCCCTCTCGCCCCATCCTGGCCCCGGGCCCCAGAGACGCCTTGTCGGCCCGAAACCCCGCCACCTCCGCTCATGCGGCGCCGATCCCGCCGAACCCGCCGCGCCACCACCACCATCGGACCCGCCGCCTCCCGCTCTCGAACGCGACCGCCGCGCCCCGCATGGCCACGGGAGGGCTAAGGCAAGCAAGCTCGGCGCCCCCTCGCCATGGACGCCACCGAAGCCAACTCCGGTCCCCCCTGCCGACGTGGCATGACCTGGCCACGCCACATCGAGCCAGTTGGTGGCCCAGGCCCCCCCCAGTGCATTGACTCGGTCGGTGGGGTGACTGCACCTGCCTATGACATGGGGGCCCCACCCCCAGAATGTTTTTAAAACAAAAAGAAAAGGAAAAGTAATTTAAATAAATATAATTATTAAAAATAATAATGAATAAAATTAATTAATTAATTAAGTAAATAATTAATCTAATTAATCCTTATTAATTAACCTAATGACTAATTAACCTAATTAACTCACATTAATTAAACTAAGTTAGGTTAATTAGTTATCGAGTATGACGAACGGGACCCACATGTCGTGGTTGACTTAGTCAACCCTGTTGACTCTTGACGTCGGCATGACCTCATCTTGGCGTCATAATCTATTTTTGAATTAATTAATTAATTAATTAAATTCCGAGATTAATAAAATCTTTAAAAATCATATCTTTTAATCCGTAACTTCGGTTAAAATATTTTCAACATGAAAGTTGCTCGAGCGACGAGGCGAATCCGGATCGCAATCCGTTCGTCGCCACACCCCCTAACCTATCGAACCTGCAACTTTCCCCTCCGCCCTCCTCTGCTGAAAACCACGAAACACCGGATTACTTTCCGGATGTTTCCTTAACCGAAGCCCCCTCATACCACGTTAGGGCACGCCTAGCATCGCGTCTTGACATATCATGCATCGATATGCATCTGTTTACTTGGTATCCATTGTTTCTTCCCCATCTTCTCTCCGGTAGACTACGAGACCGACGCTGCTGCTGGCCAGTTCGACTACGGTGTTGACGACCCTCTCACTTGCGAGCAACCAGGCAAGCCCCCCCTTGATCACCGGATATCGCCTACTCTTCTCTATCTGCTTGCATTAGAGTAGTATAGCATATTCTTATTTTCGAGATACTCCTATCTTCGCTGCATAGCTTTGTCCTTGTTACTACATTGTTACCTTACCCGCAATCCTATATGCTTAGTATAGGATGCTAGTACTTTCATCTGTGGCCCTACATTCTTGTCCGTCTGCGTGCTATACTATCGGGCCGTGATCACTCGGGAGGTGATCACGGGCATATACTATATACTTATACATGATACATGTGGAGACTAAAGTCGGGTCGGTGATGGAGCACCATGAGTGGATCTTTGAGGGAGCGACAGGCAGGTTGAGACCGCCTAGGAGAGAGGTGGGCTGGCCTGTTCGGCGTTCGCGGATACTTAACACGCTTAACGAGGTCTTGGTATTTGATCTGAGTTGGCTCTGAGCTTATATGCACTAACCATCTACGCGGGAGTAGTTATGGGTATCCGGCATCGTGGTATCACGAAGCACTTGAGACGTCGGCGGACGGGGGCTGGCGCGGATTGGACTGGAACGCTGTTAGGCTAGGTGCGCTTCCGGCCGCCCTCATAACGTCTTGGTGTGCTCGAGGCGATGGGCCCGGACCCTCTGCGCTTAGGTTTAGACCAGCGTGTTGGCCTCTCTGTTGTGCCTAGGTGGGGCTGCGGCGTGTTGATCCTCCGGCGGGCATGACCGAGGAAAGTGTGTCCGCCAAATGGGATCAAGCATCTTTGGGTAAGATGGTGCACCCTGCAGTGAAGTTAAATCTATTGAATAGCCGTGATCTTTGGTAGCAGGACGACTTGGAGTTGTACCTTGAGCTTATGACAACTAGAACCGGATACTTGATAAAACACACCCTTCCAAGTGCGGATACAACGGTGTTCGCTCTCTCTCGGGGATATGAGGAGGGATCGCGGGTAGGATTATTGCTATGTGATGTTATTTGGAGGACTTGATTGCCCTCTTCTACTGTTGCAAGGCAGGTGTCGAGCGTAGTCTTCGTTAAGACTAGCTATCCCCTCTTATTCGGCATTCGCGATTCGGTCCACCGATATGTCCCTTTACACATATATCCATGCATATGTAGTGTAGTTCCTTGCTTGCAGTACTTTGGATGAGTACTCACGGTTGCCTTGTTCCCCTTTTCCCCTATCTCTACTCGATTGCTGCAACAGACGATGGAGCCAGGGCAGACGCCACCGCCTATGGCGACTACTACTGCGAGGTGCCTACTACTACGTGCAGCCCGGCGGCGGCGACCAGGAGTAGCTAGGAGGATCCGAGGCGGAGGCCTGTTCCTCTTCGTCTGTATCCGGTTTGTGCTAGCCTTCTTAAGGCAAACTTGTTTAACTTATGTGCGTACTCGGATATTGTTGCTTCCGCTGACTTCGTCTATGATCGAGCACTTGTATTCGAGCCCTCGAGGCCCCCGGCTTGTATTATGATGCTTGTATGACTTATTTTATTTTGTAGAGTTGTGTTGTGATATCTTCCGTGAGTCCTCGATCTTGATCGTACACATTTGCGTGCATGATTAGTGTACGATTAAATCGGCGCCTGAGATTGGTATCGAGCCGATTGCTGTAGAGGAATCCCTTTCCACACTCCTTGGCGAAGTCGAGTCTAGACATTGCAAAACTTTTACTAACTTGGCTGTGTGCCTTACGAGCCCACGTCGCCATTGGGTGGTATTAGGATCTTTTACTCCTCGATCTTTACTCGGGATTCGAACTCTCTCCTATTCGGGTTAAATGATTTTGTTAAAACAAAACTAACTTTAGGTTCTATAAGTACTTTCTCCGGAGAGCCCCTCACTTGAGATGATCTTTGCTACATCGAAGATTCGAAGATACTCTCGATGTTATTTGAGACTTTGTGCCCATCACTTTTGCTATTTCGACCACCGATAAATCCGTATGGATAACTACTTACACTTGCCATTCATCGATCATCCCCATTGATCTTGTTATTACAAGATACCCGAAGTTTTCTCTATTGTTCCGAGAATACTTTGTGCCTACTGCCTAGCAGTTCTTTGCCACATGAATACCCCTTCAAATAAATCCTCGCACTTGTCGAGTATCCGTTCATCCCCAGTTGTCATGTGTTTCTCAAAAGTCTGCTAAATACTATTCGATCTTCCAAAAATCCTCTGGAGCCTTGGCTCTTGAAATTCTTGCTTGCTTGCATTATGGTTAATCCCATAAGTCTCGTAGTCATGTTGACATTCCTTGTCATTATCATTTTGAGTCTGTTGACTCAATATGTTTCTGAATACTACGCAATCATCATTGATCCTTATAAATTACCTTTCCGGCTGAGCTGCCATTCTTTTAACTGGAATTGGTTCTCGACCAGTCCAATTGTCGTTGATTGTATCCCTAATTCTATTCAGCTTATCCATTCTTGATCAGAGCATTTGCTTCTGATCCTTTGTTTTGGAAATCATAAGTCCTTTGCATTTAAGCTTGGAATTATTCAGATGCTTCCATACCCTGTTGCATTTGCATGCATTCCTCTTCTGGTGGAGTATCGATACTCATATCAGATCCTTTGTGGACCATCAAGTCCTTTGTTGGATTGTTACCCGACAGTGTCCTTCATAATTAATCACTTTGTGAGTTCTTTCTCCGATACATATTGCCTTTGGTAAATTGTATCCTCTGCTTTCTCAGCCCTGCTCAGCTTTCGAGCTGGTGGTATTTCTATTGAAGCTTGTGGTATATATTGCCACGATACCCTGATGGGTTGAACCTATGCCTTCCTTAATATGTGTGAACTCGACAGTTTTCATGAGTCTTACACTTCTGGTATTTTGCCAGATAAAATTTCAACACTACAACTTCCTCGAAGGTGAGAAGTGAATGAAGGGTTATGCATTGAAGAAGTGGGAGTCGACCTTGAACTTGTGTTCATGCCCATGGACACAATGTAGATCTTATCATTAAAGCTTCTCTTAAATTAATTATTCCTTTGGTATAAGTTCATCTTATATCAGGGATCTGGCCTTTTACAATCGTGGTTCCGACCATGTTCTCTTTTAAATACCATTTCTCGTGCAAGTTTTGGCACTTGTCTTCTGTAGAGCAATAACCCCCGTCCAACCTCTACTTTGATATGTCATCGAGTATTACCCCCTGGTATCTCGAGATTATCATGGAACTGCATAACTTCTTATGAGTTCTTCATCAAGTGCTACCTTCCCACTGATTCCAATTCTTCACGGGCTCGAGTTATTATACACTCAAAGACACCGATAACTGAACCGAGTCCGCTTTTCACGGTTCAACAACTCTTCGAGAAGCTTCTATAAGTACGAGTTTGTACCCGACCACGCCATTCCTAGCCTGTTTGGATATATCATTGTGGTGATGATTTTAACTGTGCTACCCGGTCCTTCTTCTCGGAGCACAATTTTCGATGATGAACTAACCTTACGTCGATCGTCATCGTCATATTATTTCGCCTTGAACAACAAGCTTGGTTTCGAGTTTGTGTCGTACCCTTGGTTCCAATAACCTTTCACTTCATCATTACTTTGAATTGATGTCATCGCCGATCGATTACATCTTCATGAACTCTCGCGACAAAGGTGTCGTGATCGCCAACATTCTGAGCTCATCCAGGATATCAATTAAATTCATGATGAGAAAAACCGTCCTTACCCTCGATGAATTGTATTATCATCGACCACTCTATTGCCTTCCCACCAACACAAGCTTGTTCATGTTTGGTGTTATACCTTGAGTTCCTTGCTACCCAGCAATTGTTCTTCTTTACCTTGGAATATTACCATCCTTTATGTCAAGAATGTTCTAAGATTTGTTCCACCTCTTGAGAATTCTTGACGTAGAAATACTTCTCACCATCACCATTCTTTCTTGGTCCCCGTGTTGATTCCAACAAGTGAACGGTGTTGTTTGGATTCTTTCCTTCTAGCAACCCTATTTTTTTTTAGGTTAATGGTCGAAGGTTCATTCTTAGGATATCGATTATTGAATCACCATTCTGACATTGGTCGTGCAACCCAACCCATCGGGCGCACCTTTCAACCAATGTTTACTTGTGTATGTTTTCCTCGAGCATACTTCCTTATATCATTTGATCTGACAAATGTTATCTCCTTGATCACTTAATTGTGGAAGTCCATCTTTTGGAAATCTCGGTGAATTGCCGTTGAGTTCACAGACACCTCCTTGTCCTCTCCTTGGGTTAATGATGGACTCTTGTTAGCGGAAATCACTTCATAGTTCATTTCCCGAGAATCTTACAATGTCATCTCGTCAATTTGCGTTGCACCTTTTCTTCTCGGTATCCTAGGTCCGAGGTATCCTGACACCAATCGGATCTGAATCTCGGTCAGATATGATGGTTGGGACAACTTTCCAAGAGTCATGATGTTGATCCTTTGATGACCCGGTAGCATGATGTCATGCCTAGCACCCCCGGCTGGAGGACCTATCATTATAGATTCCTTTTCAGCAGGGTTATCCATTCATCCATGAGGGAATTGTAATACTGGTTCTACAAGTTATTCCTGATGGATCCTTCGTGATTCCAAAGTCTGATCTTCACCTAAAGACCATGTCAATGCTATCTCGAAGCATGTCTATGGTACTATGATTTTCAACAGAACATTTGAAGCCCAATGCTAAATGTTTCTCACTCAATTATCAAACACTGTTGTATGGGTAATCCGTGAAATTTCTCCCTTACTTTAATGGTCCTCTACTTTCTATCTTGTCATGGGTATCATGCCCGCTTGTCCTTGGGAAGGATATACCCCTGAAATATGTGTTTAAACACATTTTCCTTTCCATTGTTACATTTAACATGATAATCATATTTTACTTTCCATTGGTTGTTTGAACCTTTCTTGTGATCTATATGATCTAAGCAGCAATATTCTCTTGCTTATGTAAACTCCTCGGTGTGTAATTCATCGGCAAGAACACTGTTACTATTGTTGATGGCATTCCGGTAGCCACCGATGGGCGAGAACTTTGCCTATTGGTCCGCCTCGTTCAACGAGCAGCAAAATGGTTCTCTTCGACCCTCGCCCTTGGTACCGATGTTGTTGCCGACATAACTGATAGGCTGATCCTCTGACATGGCTTGCTAACATGACCATGCAAGATGTCAATGCCCTTCCCTATTTTAACCCACACGGTGGGCCCATAGCCCACATTTCCACAGTATTGAAACCTGACTCTCATGTACACCCTGTTGTCAAAGTTATTCCTCGTGCTTGACTTTGTATATAATTCACGGCCACACACTGTTGCTCTATTACGGTATCGACGCTATACTTACTCTCGCTACTCTGAACCCCTTTCTCACTCCGGTTCAGACCTCGAGAAACTATCTATCCGTTTGGAACCTCTTATTGTACCTTCATACATTACTCTTGATGGATTTTATATGTTCAACTCGAGAGATACTCTTATGCTCATTCATGGGTTAACCCCAGATTGTTTACCCCATAAGCATTATGTCGTAGCCGAGCTGCCCCTTACCTATTCGTAAGTACGTTGGAGATCCTGAAGGAAAGGACGACTTCACCATCATGACTTGAAACAGAAAAATGAAGACATCATTATAATGGATCGACCACTTCGAGAAGTGCAACCAAGACCGAGAAGACCCGTTAGAATTTCGCAACCTAGCCTTTCACCCTTACTCCCCTCCTAAATCTCGGGACGAGATTTCTTGTAGTGGAGGAGATTTGTAACACCCGGATAATTAAGCTACGGTAATCCCCGCTAATGATGACACGCCACTGTGACTAAACTCACGTTGATTCGATCCCGGTTCAAATTCAAATTTAAAACAAAAGCAAACGATAAAAGTTTTCAAAAACTAAAACTAAAATGTTCGGGGGTTGTCAAATATTACAAAGCTAATTATGGTGGGGTGCACACATTTTTGTAAAGTGTTTAGATATTTTAAATAAACCAAAAACAGAAAAAAGAAAATTAAGAAAAAGGAATTAAAATAGAAAAAGGGAGGGGAAAAACCAGCACAGCCAACCGGGCCAAGCCCACCCCACTGGCCTGGCCAGCCAGCCCCTCGGCCCGCCCACCCCTCACTCACTTACCCACCCCCCGGTCGGCAAACCCTAGCCGCCCTCTCTCTCCCCGGCGCCGATCCGGATCGGCCCCCAGATCCGTCGCCCCTCGCTTCCCCCCCCATGATGACCCCCGCCGCCCGACCGCACCTCCTCCTCCTCCCGACCTGCCGCGGGCTTGGCTCAAGGCCCTCGCCGCCTGGGTCGTCCCCGACCCCCGCCTCACCGGATCCGCCCCGACGCCGGACGGCCGCCTCCCCGCCCTCCTCCTCACCGGTCGCCACCGACCGTCCCCGAGCTTGCTGCATAGACCCCCTTCCCCCCCCCCGTGAGCTCTCCTTCCCCCCCATCGGACCCCTCTCTCCCTCGTCCTCCTCCCGCGTCGCCGCCTCCCGTCGCCCGGCTCCGGCCGCGCCCATGAGCCCCCCCCTCGCGCCCGTCGCTCGACCCGGATCCTTCCCCCCCCCCGCCGCACCAGCCTCGCCCCAGCCTCCCGCTCTCTTCTCTCTCTTGAACCTCGGCCCTGCAAAGCACGCCCGCCCGAGGCCGCCCGTCGCCACGCCGGGCACACCGCCGCACCCCGCGCCTCCCTCTCGCCCCATCCTGCCCTCCCCCGGCCCCAGAGCACGCCCGTCGGGGCCCAAACCCCGCCACCTCCGCTGGCTCTGGCGCTGATCCCAGCCGAGCCCGGCAGCGCCACCACCACCATCGGACCCGCCGCCTCCCGCTCTCGAACGCGACCGCTTGCGCGCCCAGCAGCCACCGGAGGATTTAAGACCGCGAGCTCGGCGCCCCTCTCGCCATGGACGCCACCGAGCCAACTCCGTCCCCCTGACGTGGCATGACCAGGGCCACGCCACATTGATTGGTGGCCCAGGGCCCCCACCGGCCATTGAGTCGGTCGGTGGGGTGACTGCACCCGCCTATGACATGGGGGCCCCACCCTAGAATGTTTTAAAATAAAAGAAAAGGAAAAGTAATTTAAATAAATATAATTATTAAAATAATAATGAATAAAATTAATTAATTAATTAAGTAAATAATTAATCTAATTAATCTTGATTAATTAACCTAATGACTAATTAACCTAATTAACTACTGTTAATTAAACTAAGTTAGGTTAATTAGTTATCAGAGTATGACGAACGGGACCCACATGTCAGGGTTGACTTAGTCAACCCTGTTGACTGCTGACGTCAGCATGACCTCATGCTGACGTCATAATTCTATTTTTCGAATTAATTAATTAATTAATTAAATTCCAGAGATTAATAAAATCTTTAAAAATCATATCTTTTAATCCGTAACTTTCGATTAAAATATTTTCAACATGAAAGTTGCTCGAGCGGCGAGGCGAATCCGGATACGCGGTCGTTCGTCCGCCACACCCCCTAACCTATCGAACCTGCAACTTTCCCCTCCGGCTCCTGCTGAAAACACGAAACACCGGATTACTTTCCGGATGTTTCTATAACCATACCCCCTCATACCACGTTAGGGCACGCCTAGCATCGCGTCTTGACATATCATGCATCGATATGCATCTGTTTACTTGGTATTCATTGTTTCTTCCCCTCTTCTCTCCGGTAGACTACGAGACCGACGCAGCATGGCCGGTTCGACTACGGTGTTGACGACCCTCTCACTTGCCGAGCAACCAGCAAGCCCCCCTTGATCACCAGATATCGCCTACTCTTCTATATCTGCTTGCATTCGAGTAGTATAGCATATTCTGTTTTCGAGATACTCATATCGCTGCATAGCTTTGTCCTTGTTACTACATTGTTACCTTACGCAATCCTATATGCTTAGTATAGGATGCTAGTACTTTCATCTGTGGCCCTACATTCTTGTCCGTCTGCCGTGCTATACTATCGGGCCGTGATCACTCGGGAGGTGATCGCGAGCGTATACTATATACTTATACATGATACATGTGGAGACTAAAGTCGGGTCGGTGATGGAGCACCATGAGTGGATCTTTGAGGCGGGCGGCGGGGCAGGTTGAGACCGCCTAGAGAGAGGTGGGCCTGGCCTGTTCGGCGTTCGCGGATACTTAACACGCTTAACGAGGTCTTGGTATTTGATTTGAGTTGGCTCTGAGCTTATACGCACTAACCATCTACGCGGGAGTAGTTATGGGTATCCGGCGTCGTGGTATCGGTAGAAATACTTCAGACGTCGGACGGAATGGCCGGATTGGACTGAAGCGCTGTTAGGCTAGAGTGCGCTTCGGCCGCCCTCGCATAGCGTCTTGGTGTGCTCAGGCGATGGGCCCGGACCCATGCGCGCTTAGGTTTAGACCGCGTGTTGGCCTCTCTGTTGTGCCTAGGTGGGGCTGCGGCGTGTTGATCTTCCGCGGCGGGCATGACCCAGAAAGTGTGTCCGGCCAAATGGGATCAAGCGTCTTTGGGTAAGATGGTGCACCCTGCAGGAAGTTAATCTATTGAATAGCCGTGATCTTGATAACAGGGCGACTTGGAGTTGTACCTTGAGCTTATGACAACTAGAACCGGATACTTGATAAAACACACCCTTCCAAGTGCGGATACAACGGTGTTCGCTCTCTCGGGGATATGAGGAGGGATGGCGGGTAGGATTATTGCTATGTGATGTTATTTGGAGGACTTGATTGCCCTCTTCTACATTGCAAGGCAGGTGTCGAGCGTAGTCTTCGTTAAGACTAGCTATCCCCTCTTATTACGGCATTCGCAGTTCGGTCCACCGATATGCCCTTTACACATATATCCATGCATATGTAGTGTAGTTCCTTGCTTGCAGTACTTTGGATGAGTACTCACGGTTGCCTTGTTCCCCTTTTCCCCCTATCTCTACTCGATTGCTGCAACAGCACGATGGAGCCCGGGAGCGACGCCACCGCCTATGGCGACTACTACTCGAGGTGCCTACTACTACGTGCAGCCCGGCGGACGACCGGGAGTAGCTAGGAGGATCCGTGCGGGAGGCTGTTCCTCTTCGATCTGTATCCCGGTTTGTGCTAGCCTTCTTAAGGCAAACTTGTTTAACTTATGTCCGTACTCAGATATTGTTGCTTCCGCTGACTCGTCTATGATCGAGCACTTGTATTCGAGCCCTCGAGGCCCACGGCTTGTATTATGATGCTTGTATGACTTATTTTTATTTGTAGAGTTGTGTTGTGATATCTTCCGTGAGTCCCTGATCTTGATCGTACACATTTGCGTGCATGATTAGTGTACGATTAAATCGGGGGCGTCACAATAAAGTTGTTATTTTATATTTCCATATATCATGGTAAATGTTTATTATTCATGCTAGAATTGTATTAGCCGGAAACTTGATGCATGTGTGGATACATAGACAAAACACCATGTCCCTAGTAAGCCTCTACTAGACTAGCTCGTTAATCAAAGATGGTTAAGTTTCCTAACCATAGACATGTGTTGTCATTTGATGAACGGGATCGCGTCATTAGGAGAATGATGTGATGGACAAGACCCATCCATTAGCTTAGCATAATGATTGTTCAGTTTTATTGCTATAGCTTTCTTCATGTCATATACATATTCCTCTGACTATGAGATTATCCAACTCCCGGATACCGGAGGAATGCCTTATGTGCTATCAAACGTCACAACGTAACTGGGTGATTATAAAGATGCTCTATGGGTATCTCTGAAGGTGTCTTGTTGGGTTGGCTTGCATCGAGATTAGGATTTGTCACTCGAGTATCGGAGAGGTATCTCTTGGCCCTCTCGGTAATGCACATCATAATAAGCCTTGCAAGCAATGTGACTAATGAGTTAGTTACAGGATGATGCATTACGAAACGAGTAAAGAGACTTGCCGGTAACGAGATTGAACTAGGTATGAGGATACCGACGATCGAATCTCGGGCAAGTAACATACCGATGACAAAGGGAATAACATATGTTGTCATAACGGTTCGACCGATAAAAATGTTCATAGAATATGTGGGAACCAATATGAGCATCCAGGTTCCACTATTGGTTATTGACCAGAGAGGTGTCTCGGTCATGTCTACATAGTTCTCGAACCCATAGGGTCCACACGCTTAACGTTCGATGACGATTTGTATTATGAGTTATGTGTTTTGGTGACCAAAGATTGTTCAGAGTCCCGGATGAGATCACGGACATGACGAGGAGTCTCGAAATGGTCGAGAGGTAAAGATTGATATATTGGACGATAGTATTCGGACACCGGAATGGTTTCGTAGTGTTTCGGATATTTATTGGAGTACTGAGGGGTTACCGGAACCCCCCGAGGAAAATAATAGGCCAACACGGGCCATAGGGGAGAGAGAGGGCAGCCCACAACGGGTGCCGCGCACCCCCCCCCCCCATGGGCAGTCCGAATTGGACAAGGGGAGGGGGCGCGGCCCCCCTTTCCTTCTCCCTCTCCCTCTCCTTCCCCCTTTCCCCCTCCGAAAGAAGGAAGGGGGGCGACTAGGACCAGGAGTCCAAGTCGGTTTCCCCCTCCCATGGCACGCCCCTAGGGCCGGACTCCTGTTTCTCCTCCTTTATATACGGGGGTAGGGGGGCACCCCAAAGGACATCAATTGTTTCTTAGCCATGTGCGGTGCCCCCCTCCACTGTTTAGTCCTTCGGTCATATTGTCGTAGTGCTTAGGTGAAGCCCTGCGCGGATAACTTCACCATCACCGTCATCACGCTGTCGTGCTGATGAAACTCTCCCACGACACTTTGCTGGATCAAGAATTCGAGGGACATCATTGACCTGAACGTGTGCAGAACTCGGAGGTGTCGTATGTTCGGTGCTTGATCGGTTGGATCAAGAAGACGTTCGACTACATCAACCGCATTAAGCTAACGCTTCCACTTTCGGTCTACGAGGGTACGTGGACACACTCTCCCCCTCTCGTTGCTATGCATCTCCTAGATAGATCTTGCATCATGGTAGGAATTTTTTTGAATTGCATTCTACGTTCCCAATAGTGGCATCCGAGCCAGGTCTATGCGTAGATGATATGCACGAGTAGAACACAAAGAGTTGTGGGTGATAATAGTCATACTTCTTACCACCAACGTCTTATTTTGATTCGGCGGTATTGTTGGATGAAGCGTCCTGGACCAACCTTACATGGCCGCGTTCATGAGACCAGTTCCACCGACAGACATGCAACTGGTTTTGCATAAAGGTGGCTGGCGGGTGTCTGTTTCTCCAACTTTAGTTTAATCGAATTTGACTACCGCCGGTCCTTATTGAAGGTTAAAACAGCAAACTTGATGAAACATCTTTGTGGTATTGATACGTAGGTAAGAACGGTTCTTACTAGAAGCCCGTTGCAGCCACGTAAAACTTGCAACAACAAAGTAGAGTACGTCTAACTTGTTTTTGCTTGTTTTTGCAGGGCATGTTGTGATGTGATATGGTCAAGACATTATGTGATATATGTTGTTGTATGAGATGATCATGTTTTGTAAAAGTTATCAGCAACTGGCAGGAGCCTTATGGTTGTCGCTTTATTGTATGAAATGCAAACGCCATGTAATTGCTTTACTTTATCACTATGCGTTAGCAATAGTTGTAGAAGCAATAGTTGGCGAGACGACCACGACACAGCGATGGAGATCAAGGTGTCGAGCCGGTGAGGATGGAGATCATGACGGCGCTTTGGAGATGGAGATCAAAGGCACAAGATGATGATGGCCATATCATGTCACATATTTTGATTGCATGTGATGTTTATCTTTTATGCATCTTATTTTGCTTAGTACGACGGTAGCATTATAAGATGATCCCTTACTAAAATTTCAAGGTATAAGTGTTCTCCCTGAGTATGCACCGTTGCGAAAGTTCTTCGTGCTGAGACACCACGTGATGATCGGGTATGATAGGCTCTACGTTCACATACAATGGGTCCAAGAAAGTTTTGCACATGCGGAATACTCGTGTTAAACTTGACGAGCCTAGCATGTACAGACATGGCCTCGGAACACTGGAGACCGAAAGGTCGAACGTGAATCATATAGTAGATATGATCAACATAGAGATGTTCACCATTGATGACTACTCCATCTCACATGATGATCGGACATGGTTTAGTTGATTTGGATCACGTGATCATTTAGATGACTCAAGGGATGTCTATCTAATTGGGAGTTCTTAAGTAATATGATTAATTGAACTTTAATTTATCATGAACTTAGTCCTGATAGTATTTGCAAATTATGTTGTAGATCAATAGCTCGCGCTGTAGCTCCCCTATGTTTTTGATATGTTCCTAGAGAAAAATAAGTTGAAAGCTGATAGTAGCAATGATGCGGACTGGGTCTGTGATCTGAGGATTATCCTCATTGTTGCATAGAAGAATTATGTCCTTGATGCACCATTAGGTGACAGGCCTATTGCAGGAGCAGATGCAGACGTTATGAACGTTTGACAAGCTCGGTATGATGACTACTTGATAGTTTAGTGCGCCATGCTTTACGGCTTAGAACCGGGACTTCAAAAACGTTTTGAATGCCACGAAACATATGAGATGTTCCAAGAGTTGAAATTGGTATTTTAGACTCATGCCCATGTCGAGAGGTATGAGACCTCTGGTAATTACTTTGCCTACAAGATGGAGGAGAATAGCTCAGCCGGTGAGCATGTACTCAGAATGTCTGGGTACTACAATCGCTTGAATCAAGTGGGAGTTAATCTTCCAGATAAGATAGTGATTGACAGAGTTCTCAAGTCACTATCACCAAGCTACTAGAACTTCGTGATGAACTATAATATGCAAGGGATGACGAAAATGATTCCCGAGCTCTTCGCAGTGCTGAAATCAGCGAAGGTAGAAATCAAGAAAGAGCATCAAGTGTTGATGGTTAACAAGACCACTAGTTTCAAGTAAAAGGGCAAGGGAAATGTTGAGGAGGGGCCGGGTTAAGCCCATGACGGTTTATCAAGACAAAGCCATGGGCTGCTGAAGATGGTGGTTCACTACATAGACTCGTTGAGGGCCCGAAGCCCAAGGGCGACTTAAGGCCCAACAAGTGTAAACCGCCATATAAGTGTAACTTATATTATAAGGCATGTATAGTTAGTCACCGAGCCGGACACGTTGCTTATGAGCCGGCCGGGACTATGTAAGCCACCGGGCGTCAACCTGTGTATATAAAGGGACGACCCGGCGGCGACTTAGGGCAAGAAAGAAGAGATCCAAAGCTAGGTCAAGCGTATTCGCTCCCTGGTAATCGAGACATAAACAATACCACCTCAAACTGGATTAGGCCTTTACCTTCACCGCAAGGGGCCGAACCAGTATAAACTCCATGTGTCCTTTGTCCCGTTTAACCCCTTTAAGCTAACCTCGTTGCGATGGCTCCACGACTAAGTCCTCACACTAGGACATCTGCCGTGACAATTCCACGACAATTGGCGCCCACCGTGGGGCCAGCGCACGGTGGTTTCGATTTCTTGAAGGGAAACTTCGAAGGGATCAAGGGATATGCTGTGGGCCGGATGACCAAGAGTCGTTGTGGCAAGCTCTACATCGACGATGCAGGTTGGGGCCCCGAGGCCGAGTCAATTGAGTACGGGTACCGGGTTCCCTTCAGCGGAATCCATGTCTTCATCAGCAAAATCGGCGAACCGGGCCCTGAGCCGGACATCTGCACCGACATCATCGAGACGGCTCAGTGCGCGAGACCTGCCCGAGTTCAGCCCGCCAGGAAGCGTGCCTTCATGGGATTCATCCATGGAGCGGAATCTGAGGGTAGATCTATGTCTGATGGTGAGACGGTCGTCTACTCTGACGGCGAGTCGTCCACTGGTGAAACTGAGTCGCTGTACCAACTGCAAGATGGCCGGCTAGGGGGCTATTCCGATGGTGATAGTATTCCGGACCCCTATGAGCCGCCAAATAGGGTCGCGATTTTCATGGCTGGTACACAGCCAGTACAGAATTCTTCGACCGCGGCAACGAAGATCTCTAGGTCAGCAGTGACAATGGCAGCCGGGGCAGGAGGCCTTGTGCACCCGCCGGCTTAGGTCTTGACCGACTTGCTGGACAAGCTAACAACATTGTTGGCGGCGGAAGTTAACCCGGCAAATCAAGTTCAGCATAATGCAGAGGTAGCAAAGTTGCGTGACGAGATAGCACAGGCCAAGGAGGAGTTGAACGCAGAGAATACCAGGATGGCCATGGAGCGGGCCGCTTTGGATGCTCAGGCACAGCGGATCCAGTCAGAATCTTTCTGGCTCGCGATGGATCAAAACGCTTCAAATGAGGTCATGAGGAGAAGGTATCGGTCTCATATGCCTTCAGTTTACGAGGCCAGGAACCTCTTTAACACGCCTGGAGCAGGGACCAGTAACCAACCGGAGATAAACCGGGTTGAGACTCCTGGGGCTAGAGAGCCGGTTCAGCCGCGCACGACAGAGCCACCCCGTTTTAATACCGCTCTGCCTCAGTATGTACCAACGCCACCGGGTCATTATTCTAACCCTTTGGATAATATGATCACTGCAGCAACTCGACTAGTGGCTCTACCGGTCGAAGGTGAATCGCCAGCAGCAATGGAAATACGATGAGCCGGAGAACTTCTCCAAACGGTTGTGGCTCAACAGGCGGCTTATTCATACAGTCGGGACCGTATCCACTCCACGCCACGTCCAAGCAAAAGTTATATTAGGCATATCGATGAGCCGGCTGTGTCCAGCAGTGGACGATACCGCAACCCGCCCCGTGGGCATGACCCGGCACGCGGTGGAGCTAATGCTCAGAATTTGGTGGATCAGGGTAGAGCGCGTCAGGAGGCCGAGCTGGCGGCTCAGTATGCGGCTCGTCAACATTCTCCGGTTCGTCCAACAGCCTCGGTGGAGACAGGCGTGACCTTCAGGACTTTGGGTGTGCCATGTTTAGTGTCGGCTCTGCGTAACGAGCGTTTGCCCAAGGATTTCAAGGGTCCTCGCAGAGTACCTAACTATACAACCGACTTACCCCCTGAAGCATGGGTCGAGATCTATGAGATGGCCATTGAACTGCTAGATGTTAGCGATGCTGCGTGTGCTTAGTATTTCACCATGATGTTGGATGGGACGGCCCGTACTTGGTTGAAAGGGTTGAAATCCCGATTTTTTCAGAATTTTAAAGATACATGCAAGCAGCCTATGTTAATTGTGGATCTGGATGCCTGTGTCCAAGAAGATGGCGAGTCAACAACCCATTGGGTGCGCCGGGTCTCAACTATCTTACACTCGTTGGATCGCATCAATGCCGGTTCAGCGGTCTTAATGTTGGAGAAGAATTGTCGTTTTTTGCCACTTAAGTAGAAGCTAGGGCGGCTCAAGCGCCACTGCAGTGACATGGGGGAGTTGATGGCGGCTCTGGTTAAGTATGTTGACTCTAATGGTACCAAGGACCCCGAGTCTGATGATGAGAAGACGGGAAAGGGAAAGAAGAGTAGCAGCACCAGAGGGCAGCAGCATAACCCGGCGAGTCAGGGAGGCAACGGTAAGCGTAAGGCTGATAATAGTTTGGATTTTGTGGCTAACACCAATGCATAGAATAATGGTTAGCATCGTAAGGGAAAGCCTCCCCCACGGGTTGGGGGGCCAGGCTTCAATCTTGAGCAGCTGCTGAATCAGCCCTGCCCGAGGCATGGTACACGGGAAAGGCCATCTGGTCACCTCTAGAAGGATTGCTTCATTATGAAGGAGTACAAAAATTCTAATCTTTTTCAAGACAATCATGGGCCGGGCGGCGGCTCAGGATCCGGCTCTCATGGTCCGGGTTATGGTGGTGGCAGTTCTAATTCCGGTTTCCAGGGTCACCCAAGCAATCAAGGCAATCAGGGTGGTTATCATCAACAGTCCGGTCAGGGGAATCAATAGCAGTTGTCTGGGTATCAGAGTAACCCAAAGCAGTTGAATAGTAGGCACTACCACGTCTTTCACCACAAGTTTATGCAAGCGGGATCGGAAGCTCCCTAAAAGGGCTGTGAACAACGTTGAGCCGGTAGTTCCCCGTTACTTGTGCTGGTCTGAGCAGCCCATTGTGTGGAGTCGTGAGTATCACCCGCCTCGGGTTGATAATCCGGGTTACTTGGCTTTGGTGGTGGCGCCTCAAGTTGGAGGATATAAGTTCACTAAGGTACTCATGGATGGAGGTAGTGCTACCTCTTGAGCACTGCGTTGGTTTTCCCTTGAAGAGGAAAGGGTGATGCAGCAAAGTAGCATAAGTATTTCCCTTAGTTTTTTAGAACCAAGGTATCAATCCAGTAGGAGGCTACACGCAAATCCCTCACACCTACACAAACAAATAAATCCTCGCAACCAACGCGATAAGGGGTTGTCAATCCCTACACGGTCACTTACAAGAGTGAGATCTGATAGATATGATAGGATAATAGTTTTGGTATTTTTATGATAAAGATGCAAAGTAAAGTAAACAAAATAAAAACGGCAAAAGAAATAGCTAAGTGTTGGAAGATTAATATGATGGAAAATAGACCCGGGGGGCATAGGTTTCACTAGTGGCTTCTCTCAAGAGCATAAGTATTTTACGGTGGGTGAACAAATTACTGTTGAGCAATTGACAGAATTGAGCATAGTTATGAGAATATCTAGGTATGATCATGTATATAGGCACCACGTCTGAGACAAGTAGACCGATTCCTGCCTGCACCTACTACTATTACTCCACACATCGACCGCTATCCAGCATGCATCTAGAGTATTAAGTTCATAAGAACAGAGTAACGCTTTAAGCAAGATGACATGATGTAGAGGGATAAATTCATGCAATATGATAAAAAAACCATCTTGTTATCCTCGATGGCAACAATACTATCGTGCCTTGCTGCCCCTCATCCTTTGGGAAAGGACACCGCAAGATTGAACCCAAAGCTAAGCACTTCTCCCATTGCAAGAAAGATCAATCTAGTAGGCTAAACCAAACTGATAATTCGAAGAGACTTGCAAAGATAACCAATCATACATAAAAGAATTCAGAGAAGATTCAAATATTGTTCATAGATAAACTTGATCATAAACCCACAATTCATTGGTCTCAACAAACACACCAAAAGAAGATTACATCGAATAGATCTCCACAAGAGAGGGGAGAACATTGTATTGAGATCCAAAAAGAGAGAAGAAGCCATCTAGCTAATAATTATGGACCCGAAGGTCTGAGGTAAACTACTCACACTTCATCGGAGAGGCTATGGTGTTGATGCAGAAGCCTCCATGATGGATGCCCTTCCGTGGACTCTAACAGGCCCCAAGATGGGATCTCGTGGGTACGAAGGTTGCGGCGGTGGAATTAGGTTGTTGGCTCCGTGTCGATCGTTTGAAGTGCGAGGTATATATAGGAGGAAGGAGTACGTCGGTGGAGCAACGTGGGGCCCACGAGGGTGGAGGGCGCGCCCAGGGCGGTAGGCGCGCCCCCTACCTTGTAGCTTCCTGCTTTATTTCTTGACGTAGGGTCCAAGTCCTCTGGATCATGTTCATTCCGATAATCACGTTCCCGAAGGTTTCATTCCGTTTGGACTCCGTTTGATATTCTTTTTCTGTGAAACTCTGAAATAGGCAAAAAACAACAATTCTGGGCTGGGCCTCCGGTTAATAGGTTAGTCCCAAAAATAATATAAAAGTGAATAATAAAGCCCAATAATGTCCAAAACAGAAGATACTATAGCATGGAGCAATCAAAAATTATAGATACGTTGGAGACGTATCAAGCATCCCCAAGCTTAATTCCTGCTCGTCCTCGAGTAGGTAAATGATAAATACAGAATTTTTGATGCGGAATGCTACTTGTTATAATTTCAATGTAATTTTTCTTAATTGTGGTATGAATATTCAGCTCCAAAAGATTCAAGATAAAATTTCATATTGACATAAAAATAATAATACTTCAAGCATACTAACTAAGCAATTATGTCCTCTCAAAATAACATGGCCAAAGAAAGTTCATCCCTACAAAATCATATAGTTTAGTCATGCTCCATTTTCGTCACACAAGAATGCTCTCATCATGCACAACCCCGATGACAAGCCAAGCAATTGTTTCATACTTTAGTAATCTCAAACTTTTTCAACCTTCACACAATACATGAGCGTGAGCCATGGATATAGCACTATGGGTGGAATAGAATATGATGATGGGGGTTATGTGGAGCAGACAAAAAAGGAGAAAGTCACACATCAACGAGGCTAATCAATTAGCTATGGAGATGCCCATCGATTGATGTTAATGCAAGGAGTAGGGATTGCCATGCAACGGATTCACTAGAGCTATAAATATATGAAAGCTCAACAAAAGAAACTAAGTGGGTGTGCATCCAATTTGCTTGCTCACGAAGACCTAGGGCACTTGAGGACGCTCATTGTTGGAATATACAAGCCAAGTTCTATAATGAAAAATTCCCACTAGTTATGAAAGTGACAAAACAAGAGACTCTCTATCATGAAGATTATGGTGCTACTTTGAAGTACAAGTGTGGTAAAAGGATAGTAACATTGTCCCTTCTCTCTTTTTCTCTCATTTTTTTGGGACTTCTCTTTTTTTATGGCCTTTCTCTCCTTTTTTTATTCCTCACTTGGGACAATGCTCTAGAAAATGATGATCATCACACTTCTATTTATTTACAACTCAATGATTACAACTCGATAGTAGAACAAAGTCTGACTCTATATGAATGCCTCCGGCGGTGTACCGGGATATGCAATGAACCAAGAGTGACATGTATGAAAGAATTATGAATGGTGGCTTTGCCACAAATACTATGTCAACTACATGATCTTGCAAAGCAATATGACAATGATGAACGTGTCTTCATAAACGGAATGGTGGAAAGTTGCATGGCAATATATCTCGGAATGGCTATGGAAATGCCATAATAGGTAGGTATGGTGACTGTTTTGAGGAAGATATAAGGAGGTTTATGTGTGAAAGAGCGTATCATATCACGGGGTTTGGATGCACAAGCGAAGTTTGCACCAACTCTCAAAGTGAGAAAGGGCAATGCACGGTACCGAAGAGGCTAGCAATGGTGGAAAGTTGAGAGTGCGTATAATCCATGGACTCAACATTAGTCATAAAGAACTCACATACTTATTGCAAAAATATACTCATCAAAAACCAAGCACTACGCGCATGCTCCTAGGGGGGTAGATTGGTAGGAAAAGACCATCGCTCGTCCCCGACCGCCACTCATAAGGAGGACAATCAAAGAACACCTCATGTTTCAAATTTGTTACATAACCTTTACCATACGTGCATGCTACGGGACTTGCAAACTTCAACACAAGTATTTCTCAAATTCACAATTACTCAATTAGCACAACTTTGATATCACTACCTCCATATCTCAAAACAATCATCAAGCATCAAACTTCTCTTAGTATTCAACACACTCATAAGAAAGTTTTTACTATTCTTAAATACCTAGCATATTAGGATTTTTTAAGAAAATTATCATGCTATTTAAGACTCTCAAAATAATCTAAGTGAAGCATGAGAGATCAATAGTTTCTATAAAACCAATCCACCACCGTGCTCTAGAAGATATAAGTTAAGTACTGGAGCAAAAACTATATAACTCAAAAGATATAAGTGAAGCACATAGAGTATTTTAATAATTTCCGAATCATGTGTGTCTCTCTCAAAAGGTGTGTACAGCAAATATGATTGTGGTAAACTAAAAAGCAAAGACTCAAATCATACAAGACGCCTCCAAGCAAAACACATATCATGTGGTGAATAAAAATATAGCTCCAAGTAAAGTTACCGATGGAAGTAGACAAAAGAGGGGATGCCATCCGGGGCATCCCCAAGCTTTGGCTTTTTGGTGTCCTTATATTATCCTGGGGGTGCCATGTGCATCCCCAAGCTTAGGCTCTTGCCACTCCTTGTTCCATAATCCATCAAATCTTTCACCCAAAACTTGAAAACTTCACAACACAAAACTTAACAGAAAATCTCGTGAGCTCCGTTAGCGAAAGAAAACAAAAGACCACTTGAAGGTATTGTAATGAACTCATTATTTATTTATGTTGGTGTTAAACCTACTGTATTCCAACTTCTATATGGTTTATAAACTCTTTTACTAGCCATAGATTCATGAAAATAAGCAAACAGCACACGAAAAACAGAATCTGTCAGAAACAGAATAGTCTGTAGTAATCTGTAACTAACGCAAACTTATGGAACTCCAAAAAATCATCCAAAATAGGAGGACCTAGGAAATTTGTTTATTGATCAGCAGAAATTGGAATCAATATTTTATCACGTTCTGGTAATTTTTAACAATTATTTTCGTGAACAGAAAGTTTCTGGAATTTTCTGCAAGATCAAATAACTATCATCCAAGAAGATCCTATAGGTTTAACTTGGCACAAACACTAATTAAAACATAAAAACACATCTAACTAGAGGCTAGATCAAGTATTTATTCCTAAACAGAAGCAAAAGTCAAAAAACTAAAAATAAAATTGGGTTGCCTCCCAACAAGCGCTATCGTTTAACGCCCCTAGCTAGGCAAAAAGGCAAGGATATATCTAGGTATTGCCATCTTTGGTAGGCAATCCATAAGTGGCTCTCATAATAGATTCATATGGTAATTTTATTTTCTTCCTAGGGAAGTGTTCCATGCCTTTATTTAATGGAAATTGGAATCTAATATTCCCTTCCTTCATATCAATGGTTGCACCTATCGTTCTAAGGAAAGGTCTACCAAGAATAATAGGACATGAAGGATTGCAATCTATGTTAAGAACGATAAAATCTACGGGCACATAGTTCCTATTTGCAACAATAAGAACATCATTAATTCTTACCATAGGTTTCTTAATAGTGGAATCCGCAAGGTGCAAGTTTAAAGACCAATCATCAAAATCACGGAAACCTAGCAAATCACACAAAGTTTTTGGAATCGTGGAAACACTAGCACCCAAATCACACAAAGCATAGCATTCATGATCTTTAATCTTAATTTTAATAGTAGGTTCCCACTCATCATAAAGTTTTCTAGGGATAGAGACTTCCAACTCAAGTTTTTCTTCATAGGATTGCATCAAAGCATCAACGATATGTTTAGTAAAGGCTTTATTTTGACTATAAGCATGAGGAGAATTTAGCACGGATTGCAACAAGGAAATACAATCTATCAAAGTGCAATTATCATAATTAAATTCCTTGAAATCCAAAATAGTGGGTTTATTAATATCTAATGTTTTGATCTCTTCAATCCCACTTTTATCAATTTTAGCATCAAGATCTAAAAACTCCGAATTTTTGGAACGCCTTCTAGGTAAAAGGTGGATCGTATTTAGTCCCATCATTATAAAGATTCATATTGCAAACCAAAGATTTAATAGGGGAAACATCAATAACTTTTAGATCTTCATCTTCATTTTCATAAAAATTAGAAGAACACGCTTTTATAAAGCAATCTTTCTTAGCACGCATCCTAGCGGTTCTTTCTTTGCACTCATCAATGGAAGTTCTCATGGCTTTGAGAGACTCATTGATATCATGCTTAGGTGGAATAGATCTAAGTTTCAAAGAATCAATATCAAGAGAAATTCTATCAACGTTCCTAGCCAATTCATCATGTAACATCCCAAAGTTCTAAATTTTGGAATGTTATATTAAATAGATTGATTGATTGTTTGTTTGATTGTTGTGTGATTGATTTACTGAAAGTGAGTGAAATTCGAAACTTTTTGAAAGTTAAATGAGAGGGAATAAAAGGACTTCCCAAACTTTCATTTTGCATTTATGATCTTCGTGAATTCAAATTCTTTTCAAATACAAAACCCGAGAGAGAAGATGACATGACTTCTTCCATTTATTTAAATGACAAGGGTTTTTGAAAACATTTGAATTTCATTTGAAAATATTTCAAACTCAGAAACTTCAAGCAACTCAAAGATTTTCACGAGCGAAGATAAAATGACTTCTTCAAAACATATGAAATATGAGTTGGGAGTTTCAAAGAAATTAAATTCAAAGTCCCGTTGAATTTATTTTCAATTTGGAGTTATTTGGGTTTTATTCAAATTATTTTTCTCCAAAAATAAAATATATGGAAAATAGGGTAACATGATTCCCTACATCATAAAATTGGAGAGAAATAAATTTGAATTAATTTTGGTATTTTTAAAATGATTTTTATTGGATTTTATTAGACCAGCAGCAGTGTTTGATTTATTTGATTTTTGTGTATTTTATTTGACATTAGAAAAATGTTCATCTTTGTAGGAAATCTTTTTTGAAAACTTTGGTATATTATATGCCTATATAATATTTTATTTTATTTTTTTAATTTTTTCTTTCTTTCTTTGTCTGTGTTTAAAAAAAGAAACTCCCTCTTCGCATGTTGGGCGGCCCATCTCCTGCCAGCCGCTGCCCAGCCTGGCTCATCTCCCGCTCGTCCCGAGCTCGGCTCGAGTCCGCCGCCGCACGCATCGCATCGCCGCCTCCGTGTCGCCCGGCCTCCTCCGCCCCTTTCCCACGCCACCTCGGAGTCGCCCCGCCCTCCTATAAAGCGGAGCCCCGAGCCCCGTCTCTCCTCTTCCTCGCCTCGCATCCGCCGCCTGTGTTGCAAACCACCGCCGCCATCATCGCCGCTTGGTGCCTCTCCTCCGCCTGTGCCACCGCTTGCCGCCGCCGCCAAGCCGCGACGCCGCCGACGCCCCTCTGGCCGGAGCCGTCTGCCGCCGTTCGGTGAACTCGCCGGACATGCCCTAGCCGTCGGATCTCGCCGGTTTTTGCCGACCCGATGGTTTCCTCGAACCGCCCGAACCGGTAATAAAACCGACCGGTTTTCGTTTCCGTTTTTTTATATAAAACTTGTTTTTTATTTACTAGCTATTTAGCAAACGTTCATTAGGTTAGGTTCAGCAGTGAACAGATTCGTCAGTTAGCGTTCGGCAGCGAACGTCCGTTCTGTAGATTTTTTTCATTTTCTTTTAATTTCGGCCAGGGACCTATCTGTGATGATTTTATTTACAGATTAGTCCCTAATCTTCAAATCCTCACTACTTTTTACTCGTTTATCCAAATCCAATGAAACCAACGCCCACTTTTTCATTATGATCTCCTCTATCCAGTAAAACAACTTAAACATGTTTTTGAAATTTTAAAATTTGAAGATCAGATTTGAATTCAAACAGTTTTGTATTCAAACCTCGTTTGATCGTAACTCGAGTTTTATAACTCTGATTTAGTTGATTCTTTTTGCAAATCGAAGCTCTTGACCTAACCTTTCTAATAAGGTGAAATTCATATAATTTTGGTACTGTTAGAAATTGTATTATGTTGCAAGAGTTATTTTCTTGGTTTTGATGTTCTCCGAATCGTACTCTTCGTTCTTTCCGGTCTTTTGAGTGATTGCTTATCTGTGGTTACTATTGCTTGCTCACGTTAGATTGATCGGAGTGTGACGAGTAGAACTATCAAGAGTGTTGAATGCAAATCATCTTCATCAACATTGTAGGCAAGTTCACACTTTGATCATATCCCTTTCATACCCAGTTTTTATGCATTAGTTTCACCCTCAAACATTGCATGAGTAGGATTGATAACATGTGGGTATTGGGAAGTAGTTGAAGAGGTAGGAACCTATTGCCTTGCATTCAAACCTTGGGAGTTACTTCTACGTTATGCTTACACTGCTATGCTATGCTCGTAGACATGGATTGGGTTTGAGTGCATTCATGACAGATGTGAGATTGTTAATTAATGGTTCAACTTAAGGTGGCAACTTAAATACACATCTGGGTGGATTGAGGCACCTCGGTATTCTAGTGATTGCCTGTATTTTTGGAAATCTAGGGGTACCGTGTGATTCTCCTATGGACTGCCACCCAGGCTCAAAGGGATCATAAGATTATTCATACTAGAAACTTCCGTGTGCAGTCGAAAGCTATTATTGGCTCTAGCATAGTTGATTAAGTCGTGTGAACTCTTACAGTGGTAGACTAGCAGATGTAGGGGATGTAGGTGGTACGGTCTACCTATCGTAAGGTGCTAACGCTTCTGAAAGACTATGTCTCGGTCATCCGTTTCTCAAACACCATGTAGTGCGAGAAATTAAGCGGAGGAGATCAAGTCTTGTGGGGAGAAGTGCGCAAACCTCTGCACAGTGTACAAACTAATCATGGTTAGCCGTGTCCCCGGTTATGGACATCTTGAGTATCTAGTTCTTGGATTATCATGTTGATCTCATCACGTTACTTAAATAATTTGTTGGGTTGTTAATGATTACTTTTAATTGGGATTGAGAGGGGGTTTAACTTCTCAATATTTTTCAACCAACTTTGTAGTTAAATAAATTATATTCCTTTGAAGTAGGGAAAAATTGGCTTTTCGGCAAAACTTGATAACCATAGAGCTTTTCCACCAGCCAAATATGCATGTAGTGATAGCCATATTTCAGCATTGCTCTAGAGTGTGAATTTGCCAGTACATTCAATGTACTGACCCATGTGGCTGCAACGTCTCATGTTGCAGGATTCTTACGACGAGTAAGTGATACGTTAGGGTTATGATTTCTACACTCAACTTTGTCGTTGGTGTTGATGGGAATCCACAACCTTGTTGTTACTTCTGCTATTTGGATTGAGGTAATAGTATTTACGTTACTTTATACATGTGATTTACCTCTGTTATAAATCCTCGAGTACTGTGTCAGCATATCGACCCAGGGATGACACTTAAGCACAGAGACTTGACCGTTTGAGGTCGGGTCTCTACAAGATGGTATCAGAGCACGTGTTGACTGTAGGACGTGGCCCTAGAAACGGACAAGCCCATAGGAAAGATTTTCTCTACAACTTCATTTTCAAAAAGATCTTTTACCTCTCTTCTCTTCTGAGCTTATTCAAAAATTCCTTTTAGTGAGACTATACCCCTTTCCCCTTTTGACCACTCAAAGATTCGACTAATGAGACCACTCCAAGAAGTACAAGATATCGGACAACTAAGACCATTCGGAATGAAGAGGATTTTACCATACATTATGATAATGGAAACTACAATTGTTGAAGACTCTGAAGACTAGGAGAATTTGAAGGCTCTGAAGAATTCCCACATTTTTTTATGACCTAGGAAGGCTACCCTTATGGAAGTTGGCAGACTATGGAAGTTGTCAATACCCGAGAACAAGGTTTATCGGAGAAAGACCGGAGCATGGAGAGTTAAAAACTCAAAGTTCTGTCAAGGAAAACCCTATGGTAGGAGATATCAACTATGCAGAGATAGCTCATGGAAATGATAAGAGCAGAAACACGGCTATCCATGATGTTATCGCCCGCTTATGCTATTGTCACCGTGCTGAGTTAAGCATGCATATGCATGGAAGGATTGGATGGTAGAAGGCTGATGGAGCACCTATCAGCATGATGAAGTTTTAATCTTAGCCCGTGTATCACCAGGATCTGGAGTGTTACATCAAGAAGTTAAGATGGACCTACAAGAAACAATATTTGATAAGGAAGCATTTCGTGAAGAACACAGGACCCAGAAGCTGAAAGTAGCCAAGCTAGAGGAGCAAAACCTTGAGACATCAAAGATTCGTCAGGAACTGAAGGACAGCAGGATCATGGTCCATGTCGAGGTTGATGAAACCCAGAAGTTTGGAATGCAACTCCAGAAATATTAAAGGACGTCACGAGAGATTTTGCGTCAATAGAGATGATCTGGCAAAAGAACTTGAGAAGGACAAGCATGATCGGAAGAAGCCATCGGAGACATGAACAAGACTTGAAGAGTTTGGCGACGTTGAATATTTTATTGACCTTTAGAAGACCAAACCCCTGTTATACACCTACGTTAGATGCGACGTTTGTGAGCTGTCATTTGTTTGATGTTTTTTCCGACAGCCACATTAAAAATATGTCTTTTCAAAACTATTGTTTGTACTGTGTGCATCCCTCTCGATCTCTCTTATCCCACCCCAAAGCCATGGACCCAATAGAGGATGAATGGAGATGAGCTTATGTTTTCTGGACCAATGAGTCAATTGGAGATGGACCAATGGATTCAGAACATGGAGGATCATATGGAGAATGACACTATAGCCAGAAAGGATATGACCCAGCATGCTCTTCAGTGCTTTGAAGGAGGTGTTGCTACTTAGTGGAGGATGTACCAAACCATCAATGGATGGCAAGGAGTAACCACTTGGAAAGAGTTTAAGCTGACTCTGCAAAAATCTCGGTTTGTGTCCCAGAGGTTGAAGCCTTATGGAAATGATATGAAGAAACCTTGTGCATACAAGCTTTGTGGAGAAATAGGACACAACCATAAAGAAACAAGGACGAATACCCTCATAAGCGGAGGATTACCAAAGGAGTTAGCCGAGGATTTTCAGGGAACTTCGGTTGGAGATTGTTCCCAAAGGTTTTTTTGCAGCAATGGAAGTTCAGTCTACATTTTTGGGAAAGATCCATGAAGCTCAGAAGGATGACAAAGATATTTCTGAGGTAAAAGATAGGATGAGCAAAGGAAAGGCCAAAGGTTTTCGTAAGGATGAGCACGACACCTTATGGTTCGAGGACCGTGTATATGTTCCCAATAATGCAAAGATCAGGAAGTTAATACTTCGGGAGGCTCATGACTCACCATACCCGATTCACCCTGGAAACACCAAGATGTATTTGGATTTGAAGGAGCGTTTCTGGTGACTGGTATGAAGAAGGATATTGTGGAGTATGTAGTCGTAGGTGATGTATGCCAGAGAGTAAAGGCAGAGCATCAGAAGCCAACAGGATTACTACAGCCTATGCCGATACCCGAATGGAAGTGGGATAAGCTTGGTATGGATTTCATTACCGGATTTCCCAGAACCTGGTCGGGATATGATTCTATCTGGGTAGTAGTTGATTCGCTTGACCAAAGTGGCTCACTTTATCCCAGTTAAAACCACCTATACAAGTGTGAAGTTGGCCAAGATATATATGACCAGGATCGTATGTCTGCATGGAGTTTCGAGGACCATCGTATCAGATAGAGGAACACAGTTTACCTCAAAGTTTTGGAATCAGCTGCACCAGACTTTGGGTACTAGGCTAGAGTTCAGTATAGCCTTTCATCCACAGACAGATTGATAGACCGAGAGAGTCAATCAGATTCTGGAGGACATGTTGATAGTGTGTGCGCTAGATTATGGATCTAGTAGGGATGACAATCCACCTTACGCGGAGTTCTCATACAACAACAGTTACCAAGCCAGTTTGAAGATGGCCCCTTTTGGAGCTTTGTATGGGAGAAGGAGCCAGACACCGTTGGTGTGGGATGAAGTTGGAGACCGTCAGTTGCTTGGACCAAATGTGATCAAGGAGTCAGAAGAGAATGTTAAGTTGATTCGAGATAGACTGAAGGTAGCTCAGTCCAGGCAGAAGAGTATTGCAGACTCAAAAACGCAAGGAGGTAGTCTATGAAATTGGAGACAGAGCATGTCTTCGTGTGTCCCCTCTGTGAGGAGTTAAACGATTTGGAGTTAAGGGAAAGTTAGCCCCGAGATTTGTAGGACCATACCGAGTTTTGGAGCGTATGGGAGAAGTGGCCAACAAGTTGGAGTCACCCAAAGGACTGTCAGGAGTTCATGATGTGTTTCACGATTCCCAGTTGAAGAAGTGCCATGGAGAGATGGCCAATATTCCCCTGTAAGGACGCTTGACCCTGGAAAGGATAATGATGTTCCACGAAGCGGAGTATGGACTTCATAAGTATAAGTTTTTTATCTCGGTATGTGGGATATCCCACGAGGATGAAGAGATAAATTACTATTGGATATAAAGGAGGTATCATGTTGGAAATATGGATCAATGGAAATTCCATGATGAGTCTGAGTAATCATGTCCTAGTTTGGTGCCAATAGAAGGAAGGAAGACAGTACAATTGGATGGATTTAAGAATACTAGGAAGTTGGAAGTTGGAATAATGATCAGTTGCTCGATGATAAGTTCAAGGACTACAAGTGATGAGATGGGCCATAACCCACACGCCCCAGGACCTGCCAAGAAGCAAGCACACTCTTGCTGAAGGAAAAACCCTGGAAGAGGATGTGTTTTTACCCACAGACAATTTTATAGGAGTTTACGCAAAACCTGAGAGTTGTGAAGGAATGATAGATGTTTGTTTGGCTTGCAGAATCAATGGATGTATCCGAACCTAGTTCGTTGACAAGAGAAATTCTGCAATGCTTGTGAGGATGACCGAGTGTTAGAATGCGAGATTCGCTAAACCATATACAGGGTAATGATTTGGGTGCGGGATGGAATGATCACCATACCGACTTACTCTTATTGTTCGCCTTGCTATATGGGATGGTAAATCTGAGTGACTTACCTATAGTAGAGAGACGACGATGTAAAACCTTGTTTGAACCTTAGAATGGTATAGCAAATTTTCCCCTTGTACCAGGCAGTTGTTGCCAATCATAGGTTGTACGGTGAGGTTCAACCCAGACCAATTTCCTGCAGGAGAAACCATAAATTGTTGACCACCATGAGATATCGATAGTTGTTTAGTATTGGTGCCAAACCCGTCAGCTAAGAAGACCCAATCCTAGAAGAACCTTACCAAGATGAAAGGACTGAAGAATTGTGGTAAAGGTTATGCCACTACCGGAAGAGCCTAGAGAAGGAATTTTCTCGAGAATCTGAGAAGACCGGCCTTGTCAAGAATAAGAATGGAGTATATGAGTATTGATGGGACCGTAACGATGCTTCTAAGGGTGGTAGCACCCTAGACCCCCCCCCCCCCCTGTGATGATCGATGGATTTTGAGAAGACCCCAAACCTAACCTATTTCTTGCTAGCCTCTCCGAATCTCGAGGACGAGATTCATTTTAAGGGTGGTAGGTTTGTAACATCCCAAAATTCTAAATTTTGGAATGTTATATTAAATAGATAGATTGATTGTTTGTTTGATTGTTGTGTGATTGATTGACTGAAAGTGAGTGAAATCCGAAACTTTTTGTAAGTTAAATGAGAGGGAATAAAAGGACTTTCCCAAACTTTCATTTTGCATTTATGATCTTCGTGAATTCAAATTCTTTTCAAATACAAAACCCTAGAGAGAAGATGACATGACTTCTTCCATTTATTTAAATGACAAGGGTTTTTGAAAACATTTGAATTTCATTTGAAAATATTTCATACTCAGAAACTTCAAGCAACTCAATGATTTTCACGAGCGAATATAAAATGACTTCTTCAAAACATATGAAATATGAGTTGGGAGTTTCAAAGAAATTAAATTCAAAGTCCCATTGAATTTATTTTCAATTTGGAGTTATTTGGGTTTTATTCAAATTATTTTTCTCCAAAAATAAAATATATGGAAAATAGGGTAACATGATTCCCTACATCAAAAAATTGGAGAGAAATAAATTTGAATTAATTTTGGTATTTTTAAAATGATTTTTATTGGATTTTATTAGAGCAGTAGCTCGGCTCGGAGTCCGCCGCCCGCACGGCATCGCCGCCGCCTCCGTGCCACCGCCGGCCTCCTCTGCCCCCTTCCCCACGCCACCTCGGAGCCGCCCCGCCCTCCTATAAAGCGGAGCCCGGCCCCGTCTCTCCTCTTCCTCGCCTCGCATCCGCTTGCTTACCGCAAACCCCGCCATATACATCTTGCTTGCTGCCTCTCCTCCTCCTGCCTTGCTTGCTTGCTACCGCCGTGAAGCGCCACTGACGCCCGCTTCACGCCGGAGCCGTCCGCCACCGTTCGCCGGACTCACGGACATGCCCTACCGCGGTTCTCACGGTTTTGCCGACGACGGTTTCATCAAACCGCCGAACATGTAATAAAACCGACCGGTTTTCGTTTTTTCGTTTTTATATAAAACTTGTTTTTATTTACTAGCTATTTAGCTAACGTTCATTAGGTTAGGTTCAGCGGTGAACAGATTAAATCGATTAGCGTTAAGCGTAACGTCCGTTCTGTAGATTTTTTCATTTTCTTTTAATTTCGGCCAGGGACCTATCTGTGATGATTTTATTTACAGATTAGTCCCTAATCTTCAGACCCTCACTACTTTTTACTCCTTTATCCAAATCCAACGAAACCAATGCCCACTTCTTCGTTATGATCTCATCTATCCAGTAAAACAACTTAAACATGTTTTTGAAATTTTAAAATTTGAATTAGATCAGATTTGAATTCAAACTGTTTTGTATTCAAACCTCATTTGATCGTAACTCGAGTTTTATAACTCCAATTTAGTTGATTCTTTTTGCAAATCGAAGCTCTTGACCTAAACTTTGTGATAAGGCCAAATTCATATAATTTTGGTACTGTTAGAAATTGTTTTATGTTGCCAGAGTTATTTGCTTGGTTTTGATGTTTTCCGAATCGTACTCTTTGTTCTTTCCGATCTTTTGAGTGATTGATTATGTGTGGTTACTATTGCTTGCTCCCGATAGATTGACCGGAGTGTGACGAGTAGAACTATCAAGAGTGTTGAGTGCAAATCATCTTCATCAACACTGCAGGCAAGTTCACACTTTGATCATATCCCTTTCATACCCAGTTTTTATGCATTAGTTCACCCTCAAACATTGCATGAGTAGGATTGATAACATGTGGGTATTGGGAAGTAGTTGAAGAGGTAGGAACCTATTGCCCTGCATTCAAACCTTGGGAGTTACTTCTACGTTATGCATACACTACTATGCTATGCTCGTAGACGTGGATTGGGTTTGAGTGCATTCATGACAGATGTGAGATTGTTAATTAATGGTTCAACTTAAGGTGGCAACTTAAATACACATCTGGGTGGATTGAGGCACCTGGGTATTCCAGTGATTGCCTGTATTTTTGGAAATCCCGGGGTACCGTGTGATTCTCCTATGGACTGCCACCCAGGCTCAAAGGGATCATAAGATTATTCATACTAGAAACTTCCTTGTGCAGCCACAAGCTATTATTGGCTCTAGCATAGTTGATTAAGTCGTGTGAACTCTTACAGTGGTAGACTAGCAAATGTAGGGGATGTAGGTGGTACGGTCTACCCATCGTAAGGTGCTAACGCTTCTGAAAGACTATGTCTCGGTCATCCGTTTCTCAAACACCATGTAGTGCGAGAAATTAAGCGGAGGAGATCGAGTCTTGTGGGGAAAAGTGCGGAAACCTCTGTAGAGTGTACAAACTAATCATGGTTAGCCGTGTCCCCGGTTATGGACATCTTGAGTATCTGGTTCTTGGATTATCATGTTGATCTCATCACGTTACTTAAATAATTTGTTGGGTTGTTAATGATTACTTTTAATTGGGATTGAGAGGGGGTTTACCTTCTCAATATTTTTCAACCAACTTTGTAGTTAAATAAATTATATTCCTTTGTAGTAGGGAAAAATTGGCTTTTCGCAAAAACTTGATAACCATAGAGCTTTTCCACCAGCCAAATATGCATGTAGTGATAGCCATATTTCAGCATTGCTCTATAGTGTGAATTTGCCAGTACATTCAATGTACTGACCCATGTGGCTGCAACGTCTCATGTTGCATGATTCTTACGATGAGTAAGTGATACGTTAGGGTTATGATTTCTACACTCAACTTTGCCGTTGGTGTTGATGGGAATCCACAACCTTGTTGTTACTTCCGCTATTTGGATTGAGGTAATAGTATTTACGTTACTTTATACATGTGATTTACCTTTGTTATAAATCCTCGAGCATTGTGTGTGTCAAAGATACTCATCCGAGGATGACACTTAAGCCACGAGACTTGACCGCTTGAGGTCGGGTTGCTACAAGATGGTATCGAGCACATGTTGTTCGAGGACGTGACCCTAGAAATTGGCAAGCCCATAGGAAAGATTTTCTCTACAACTTCATTTTCAAAAAGATCTTTTACCTCTCTTCTCTTCTGAGCTTATTCAAAAATTCCTTTTAGTGAGACTATACCCCTTTCCCCTTTTAACCACTCGAAGATTCGACTAATGAGACCACTCCAAGAAGTACAAGATATCGGACAACTAACACCATTCGGAATGATAGGATAATATTTTTGGTATTTTTATGATAAAGATGCAAAGTAAAGTAAACAAAATAAAAACGACAAAAGAAATAGCTAAGTGTTGGAAGATTAATATGATGGAAAATAGACCCGGGGGGCATAGGTTTCACTAGTGGCTTCTCTCAAGAGCATAAGTATTTTACGGTGGGTGAACAAATTACTGTTGAGCAATTGATAGAATTGAGTATAGTTATGAGAATATCTTGGTATGATCATGTATATAGGCATCACATCCGAGACAAGTAGACCGACTCCTGCCTGCATCTACTACTATTACTCCACACATCGACCGCTATCCAGCATGCATCTAGAGTATTCAGTTCATAAGAACAGAGTAACGCTTTAAGCAAGATGACATGATGTAGAGGGATAAATTCATGCAATATGATAAAAATCCCATCTTGTTATCCTCGATGGCAATAATACTATACGTGCCTTGCTGCCCCTACTGTCACTGGGAAAGGACACCGCAAGATTAAACCCAAAGCTATGCACTTCTCCCATTGCAAGAAAGATCAATCTAGTAGGCCAAACCAAACTGATAATTCGAAGAGACTTGCAAAGATAACCAATCATACATAAAAGAATTCAGAGAAGATTCAAATATTGTTCATAGATAAACTTAATCATAAACCCACAATTCATCGGTCACAACGAACACACCGCAAAAGAAGACTACATCGAATAGATCTCCACAAGAGAGGGGGAGAACATTGTATTGAGGTCCAAAAAGAGAGATGAAGCCATCTAGCTAATAACTATGGACCCAAAGGTCTGATGTAAACTACTCACACTTCATCGGAGAGGCTATGGTGTTGATGTAGAAGCCCTCCGTGATGGATGCCCCTCCCGTGAACTCGGAACAGGCCCCAAGATGGGATCTCGTGGAGTGCTGGAAGGTCGGCGGTGGAATTAGGTTTTGGCTCCGTGTCGATCGTTTGGGGTGCGTTGGTATATATAGGAGGAAGGAGTGCGTCGGTGGAGCAACGTGGGGCCCACGAGGGTGGAGGGCGCCAGGTAGGCGCGCCCCTACCTCGTGGCTTCCTGCTGATTTCTTGACGAGGGTCCAAGTCCTCTGGATCATGTTCGCTCCGGAAATCACGTCCGAAGGTTTCATTTTGTTTGGACTCCGTTTGATATTCTTTTTGCGAAACTCAAATAGGCAAAAACAGCAATTCAGGTTGGGCCTCCAGTTAATAGGTTAGTCCCAAAAATAATATTAAAGTGAATAATAAAGCCCAATAATGTCCAAAACAGAAGATAATATAGCATGGAGCAATCAAAAATTATAGATACGTTGGAGATGTATCAGGTAGCAGCATCAATATCCTTTATTATGAAACTTTCCGTCGCATGGGGTTGACTGATAAAAATCTTAAGCCGTCAAACACTGTTTTTCACGGTGTGGTGCCTGGTAAGTCGGCATACCCGATTGGTAAAATAGCTCTGGAAGTTGCTTTTGCAGATGATTATGATCCAGGTCTGAGACGTTGACCTTTGAAGTGGTCAAGATTCAAAGCCCGTATCATGCTCTGTTTGGACGGCCGGCTTGTGCCCAGTTCATGGCGCGGCCTTGTTATGTTTATCTGCAGCTCAAGATGCCGGGTTACAAGGGAATCATCACGGTGCATGGAAGCTGGAAGATAGCTTTGGAGTGTGAAGAAGGTGACGTTGCTTATGTTGATCTGTCTGCACAACAAAGGAGTTGAAGTTTTATAAAGACACTGTTGACCCGACAAATATGGCATCTTTGAAAAAGCCAACTACGGGGCATGACCCGGTCTTGAAGTTTAAGTCCGCAGATGACACCAAGCTAGTTGATTTTGTTCCTGGCGATTCATCCAAGTAGTTCAGCATCAGTGTTAATCTGGATCCAAAATAGGAAAGCACGCTCATCGAGTTTGTCTGTGAGAACCGGGACATCTTTGCATGGAAACCCTCTGACATGCCAGGTGTACTGAGGGAACTCGCTGAGCACACTCTTAATGTTGATCCTAAGTTTAAGCCGGTCAAGCAGTTTCTTCGTCGTTTTAATGAAGAGAGGCGTAAGGCCATTGGTGAAGAGGTAGCCCGGCTCTTGGCGGCTGGTTTCATTATTGAAGTTTTTCATCCTGAGTGGTTGGCTAACCCGGTGCTGGTGCTTAAGAAGAACGACACTTGGCGTATGTGTGTGGATTACACAGACTTAAATAAGGCTTGTCCGGCTGATCCTTTCTCTCTCCCTCGTATTGATCAAATTATTGATGCTACGGCGGGTTGTGAGCGTTTGAGTTTTTTGGATGCTTATTCTGGTTATCATCAGATCAAAATGGCAGTTAAGGACCAGGAGAAGACAGCTTTCATCACTCCTTTTGGAGCCTTCTGTTATGTATCTATGCCTTTTGGGCTCAAGAGTGCCCAGGCGACTTACCAGCGATGTGTGCAGAATTGCCTTCATGATCAGATTGGGTGCAATGTTCATGCTTATGTGGATGATATTGTGGTGAAATCCAGAAAGAACGAAACCTTGATAGATGATTTGAAGGAGACCTTTGACAATCTCTGGATCTACAAGATGATGCTTAACCCGACCAAGTGCGTTTTTGATGTGCCAGCAGGCAAGCTCTTGGGTTTTCTAGTTTCCAACAGAGGCATTGAAGCTAACCTGGAGAAGATCAAGGCCATTAATTCCCTGGCTAAGCCGGCGTGTGTCAATGATGTTCAGCGTTTGGCGGGTCGTATTGCGGCCTTAAGCCGGTTCATAAGCCGGTTGGGAGAGAAGGCTATCCCTCTGTATCAGATGATGAAAAAGACAGATAATTTTGTCTGGAGTGATGCTGCTAATTAAGCATTTGAAGCCCTGAAGAAACAGCTAGCTGAGCCGCCAGTTCTTGCTGCTCCTATTGATAAGGAGCCGTTGTTGTTATATGTGGCTGCTAATGCCCAGGCTGTCAGCGTAGCTATTTTGGTGGAACGGAAGGAGGCAGGCAAGGAATATCCGGTTCAGAGGTCGGTTTACTACATCAGTGAAGTGCTTATTGAGTCCAAGCAGAGATACCCGCACTGGCAGAAGCTCGTATACGGGGTGTTCATGGCCAGTCGGAAGCTTAAGTAGTATTTTTTGGGTCATCCCATCACTGTAGTTAGTTCTGCTCCCTTAGGGGAAATTATTCAAAACAAAGAAGCCACAGGTCGGGTAGCCAAGTGGGCCATTGAGCTTGGACCTCATGGTTTGAAGTATATGCCTCGCACGACCATCAAGTCTCAAGCACTTGTGGATTACATCATTGACTGGACAGAGCTACAAATGCCTGAAGAGAAGCCAGATAACACATATTGGACTATTCAATTTGATGGGTCCAGGCAATTGGAGGGCTCGGGGCTGGAGTTATCTTAGCTTCCCCTCGAGGTGACAAGTTTTGTTATGTTTTAAGGTTGATGTTTCCTTGCACTAACAATCCAGCTGAGTACGAAGCCTTGCTCCATGGTCTTCGGATGGCTACGGAGATGAATTTAAGCTGGGTGAGATGTTTTGGTAACTCAGACTTAGTGGTTCAGTAAGTTTCAGGCAAATGGGATTCTAAGGATCCACGTATGGCGGCTTACCGCCGCGAGGTTGATGCTATTGCTGGGCACTTCAAGGGTTATCAAGTGGAACATGTTGATCACAAGAAAAATGAGGCGGCTGATGCCCTAAGCCGGTTAGGGTCCCAGCATAAGCCGGTGCCACCTAACACTTTCTTGGATATTCTGCATAGCCCTTCCGTTAAGTTGCCTACAGAGGACGATCTGGCTATTCCTGACCCGGAGGCACAATTGGTGGCGGCTCTTCATGCTATTCCTGATTGGACAGTCCCTTATTTGACTTATATGACCCGGGGCGAGTTACCTGAAGATGAAACTTTAACCAGGCAGATAACCCGGAGGTCTAAGTCGATGACAATTGTCAATGGAGAGCTACACCATTGCAGTGTTACAGGGGCGTTTCAACGTTGTGTTTCTCCAGAAGAGGGTCATGAGATTCTTCGTGAGATTTGTGCAGGAGATTGTGGTCATCATGCCGGCCCTAAATCTCTTGTGGCTAAACCTTTTCGTCATGGATTTCATTGGCTGACGGCTCATGCTGATGCAGAGGATTTGGTCAGTAAATGTGATGGTTCTCAGAAATTCTCACGGTGAGCTCATGTGCCGGCTCAAGAATTGAGGATGATTCCAATTACTTGGCCGTTTGCAGTCTGGGGGCTTGATATGGTTGGGCCTTTTAAAAGGTCCAAGGATAAGAAGACTCACCTTTTGGTGGCAGTTGACAAATTCACAAAGTGGGTTGAAGCAGAGCCGGTCAGTAAGTGTGACGCGGCAACAGCAGTTAAGTTCATCAAAAAGGTGATTTTCCGCTTAGGTTTTCCCCACAGCATTATAACTGATAATGGCACTAATCTGTCCAAGGGTGCTATGAAAGAGTTTTGTCAACATGAGCATAATTGACTTGATGTATCATCAGTGGCTCACCCCCAATCCAATGGTCAAGCTGAGAGAGCCAATCAAGAAATATTGAGAGGCATCAAGCCCCGCCTTATGGTTCCTTTAAAGAGGACGTCGGGTTGTTGGGTGGAGGAGTTACCCTCAGTGATATGGAGTATCAATACTACCCCCAACCGATCTACGGGTTACACGCCTTTCTTCATGGTTTATGGAGCAGAGGCGGTTCTCCCTAGTGACATCCATCACGATTCGCCCCGTGTGGCGGCTTATGTTGAAGCTGATAATGAAAAAGCACATCAGGATGCACTTGACCTATTGGATGAAGAGTGTGACCTTGCGGCGGCTCGTTCAGTGATTTGCCAGCAAGATTTGCGCCGCTATCACAGCCTCCGGGTTAGGACCAGAACCTTTCAGGAAGGTGATTTGGTGCTCCAGCTTATCCAGGATCAGACTGATATGCACAAGCTATCCCCACCTTGGGAAGGGCCCTTTGTGGTCAGCAAGAATCTGAACAATGGGTCATAATACCTTATCGATGTTCGAGACTACAATGACTCACGTAAGTCGGAGGAGGAGACCCGCCGGCCGTGGAATGTTTCTCATCTTCGGCCTTACTATACCTGAGCCACCGGCTCTTCTAATGTACATATTTTGACAATGTATATATTATGATCAATATAATAAAGCCGGCATCCCTGATAAAGCAGGGCCTCTGTCGTTTTATTTATAATAATAATGAGTCTTTATTGAAACTTCATATGGTCACATGGGGGCTTCCGGCTTATTGAGCGAAGCTATGATTACCCTTTGATCCGGCTTATATGCCATGCTTACAAAAACACTTGGGGGCTTGCTACCCAGGTTAAAGGGACCAAAGAGAGTCTGTTGCAATGCACAACTCAAA
Organism: Aegilops longissima; assembly: GCA_021605205.1. Lineage (NCBI taxonomy): Eukaryota > Viridiplantae > Streptophyta > Magnoliopsida > Poales > Poaceae > Aegilops > Aegilops longissima. Next base: position 85,673,428 of record CM038678.1, on the reverse strand, counting down.
CATAGGTACCCAGCGAGCACAGCTCAAAAATATTACTTGGCGGCTCTTTGTTCAAAGGAAAAGAGTTTTTATGACCCTTGTAATAGGCTTAAAATCCAAGCTTGTAAGCCAAATGTATTCACCTAAAAACCCGGGTTATCCTGCCTTTTTAAGTCTGCCACTCCGCCCAGGTAATCCTGGAACGACCCGCCGTACTTTTGACAAGTCAATCTTACACAGACCATGAACTTGTCAGAGTTAAAACGACGATTGGTTATGTGAGGTCCAGCTTATAAGGTTTGTATGAAGGTTTAACTCAGTGGCTGTGCGGGCCTTGAAAGCACTTGATTTTTAGGCCAGGCATCCTACGAAAAGCCTTGTTTCTCTTTTGTTTTCTATTTGACAGTTTTTTGAAGGTTTACCCTTTGTGACATGTTAAAAACCAATGAGGCTTATAATGCTTTATGGCTTATATATGAAATTGACTGATGTTTATTAACCCAGCCTGGCTTTGGACTATAAGTCGCCAGTATAGGATGAGAAAATACCCGGTGTTTATTAACCCAGCCTGGTTTTGGACTGTAAGTCGCCAGTATACAATGATATCAAACACTTGGAAGCGTTGTGCTCTAAGTTTTGGGATATTACCCCTTCCAGGTTGCGGCATCATAAGCCGGCAATATATGACAATTCAATAGAGCATTGTGTGCTCAAATTTTTGGGTTATCACCCTTACTACACTGGTTTGATAAGCCGGCAGTGTGATCAAATATCACAGGTATGATATATTTTGTTATGATTATATATGGTTATGATTAAACCAGCCCTGGTTATAAACTATTTTAGTCACCAGTGGTTCTATATTGGGTATTATGACCCGTCCTGCGGTAAACCGCCAGGACACTTGTGATCTGTTTGTATGCAGGAACAGATTCAAACGGATGACATTATACACACATGTAGTAGATCTTAAATTGGCGGATCAACAGTGTCATGCAAAATAAAATATGAACGATGGCATAGCAGATCAAGAGTTTAAACTAGCCTATTACAAGGCATCTGATGGCACAACGAGAATAAGTGTTTATCGAGTTATCAGTACAGCAAAGTATTCTGATAAATACACCGGCTTATGATTGTTGGCGGGTTGAAGCCTCAGGATCTTCCTCTACCTCTTCTTCATCTTCAACTCCTTGCTTATCCATCATTTGGAAGTCAGGCGTAGCCCAGTTGATACCGGTCAACGCGCTAAACACGGCTTCATCATCAATAAGATTGGGTGGATCAATGTTAGGGGCAAAGGTGTGCTTACGAATCGGAGGGATAAGATATGTTGGCTTGTGAAATGGCGCACAAATTTTCTTGTTGTCGGCATCATAGGCCGCCTGGTATGTGGATAGACTGGTTTCGTCAGCCAGCTTGCCTGCTAAAGGGCGCATAGCTCTTGCTATTTCTGCAAAGTCGTTAGCACTGAAGTCAGATCCATCTTCCTTGACACTGGGGCAACCGCTGGCCAAATCTTCCGGGTCAAGATCGGCCTGCCATGCTTTTGCCCGGCTTAAGGCAGTTAAAGCGCCAGCTCTGGTAGCTCCCCGTTTCAAGTCATCAATTCTTTTCGGCAGCACTGATAATTGATTCAATGTGTCTTGAATAAGTGGTGAAGGAGTTTTCTTATGCATCGTAGCCGCGATGGTTCGTTGGGCACCAGTATATAACTGTTCTACAAGAGTGTAGACAACTTTAAGCCGGATGCGCATATCTGAACCCAACTTAGCGCTCCGAGAACTTGTATCAATAAATTCATGGGTAAGCCGGCAGCCATTTCTAATATGATTATTACAATGCAAGGGAGATATGTTCTTACCAAAGATGGCTCATGGCATAATATTAATCTGCTGCTTTAAGCCGGATAACTCCTCAGTCACCGGTTTAAGCGCGGCTTCAACATCCTCAGCTCTCTTCAGCAGGGCTGACTTCTCTGTATCCCAACCTGCAATTTTTCCATCGGTGCTAAAGCATTGGTCAGTTCATCCTTGGCTTTGGAGGTTTCTGCTTGTTGAGACTTGATATTTTCTTGAAGGTCGGTGACTTGGGATTCTTTACTGCTAAGCTCAGCCTGCAAGAGATGAACAATTTGTGAGATGGCCATGAATCTATTCGAAGTCCCAAGCACAATACAAGTATTATACTTGGCACTTGGGGGCTAATGTCTATTGCTTCTTAAAATACTGTGAAGTCCCAAGCACAATACAAGTATTATAATTGGCACTTGGGGGCTAATGCATATTGCTCTTGTCAAAGACGAATATATTTGCTGACCCGGACAATGGTGGTGACCCGGTTTACGAAGCCTATGAATAGAATTATGGATTTCCTACAAAATGATAAGTCTCGACTTAACCTAATTGTTAAGCCGACCCTTGGGGGCTACGGATGCACTATTGATTTTTGCCATATTAAATTCTAGATTTAACAAATTTGTTAAGTCGACCCTTGGGGGCTACTAGAATTGATCTAGGCGGCTACTTAAAAGTTTACAGCGCATTCTCTTCCATCATATCTAATAAACTTGGCGGCTAAGGGAAGTATATTCATATAAAAGTGGCAGCGCTTACCCCATAGGGCTCCTTCATCAGGTTTACTAAACTGGCTTCGAAGTCACGACTAGTATACAGACAATTCGGATAGCCAGAGTGGAGGTCTTGGGCACTGAAATGGGTGTAGCTCTCCAAGTCTACCTTCCACTTGCCTTTATCCTCAGAAGAAATTTCTTCTTTGGCGTTGTGCGTGGATAAGACAGTAGGACGACCCGGGGTTGTGAAACCATGACCAGTAATGGTAACATCATCATCTTTTTCTTCCACCAGCTTAACAGGATTGGTTGTTCTGATGGGACTTGGTGGATTGGTGTCAGACGGATTAACATTCATTTGGTCAATATCAACATTGTGATTTTCTGGTGGCAAATCATCAACAGTGTTGTCAGCAATTGGGTGAGAAAGTTATGGTTGTTGTTTTTCTAGTTCTAACGGGTTGGAGTCATTGACCGGCTTACTCAGATTTGCTTTCTTGCTGGCTTTAGCCCGGCCCCTGAAAATAAGAAGTAAAAAGAGGTCAAAGTGATGATCACGTATAAAAATTGGAATAATTGAAAATGTTCTTACTCAGGTACAGTCTTGAAAGCTGGAATTTGTGTTCCTGTTGACTCGCCAGAGGAGGAATGAGAAGTCCCCTGATAGTTTGAATCAGACGGGTTAAGAGGTTGTCGAAATAACCCGCCTTGGGGTAAAGTATGTCGGAAATATGTAAGACCTTTGGACGACGTTTGGGTAGCGGTGTGTTTGGTAAGCCAGAAGAAGTAATCACGTTGCCGCTATGTCGGGTGGTGCGGCGAGCTTCATGTTGCTGTTTCTTCAAAAGAAAGTTTGGATCCAAGTGATCTAGAAGGTGAGAAAATCTTACTTTCCGGCTTGCTTGTCGGGTTTTTGATGTTGTCGGAGGTTCTGAGCCGGAGGAAAGAATAATTACCTCTGTGTCACCTACATGGCTAGCCTCTGCGTCGTCCTGATAACAATCATTGTCAATGAGCTGTATAAAAAAGGAGCCAAGAGAATCAAGTTCTACCTCTGATTCATGGTCATCATCGTCAGCGTCAATGTTTAACTCAGCAGACTTGGCGGTCTTCTTCTTGGTGGGCCTCTTGGTGGCTTTGGTTTTGACACGAGCCAGTTTAGTTGGCTTATCTTGCGTTTTCCTCTTCCAAAATGGATCATCAGCCTGTTAAGATTGAAAAGATCATAGGTAGGTATTAAGAATATGGATTAAGCAGAAGATGTGCAACTCTTACAGCTGGTGGCTTGTTGAAAGTGCAGAAAGGACTAAGTCCGGTTTTGCTGCACTCTTTTACAGATTCATTAAGCAATTTTTTGGTGGCTTCAGTAATTTCTGCATCAGACAACTTAATGTCACAATGGAGCTGAGGATCTTTTACATCATCAGTATATTTGCATATTAAGCCAGGGTGACGGCTTAATGGCAAGATACCCCAAGACAGCCAGCACCGGAAAAAGTCGACGCCAGTTAAGCTGTTGGCCATAAAGGCTCTGAGCTTTGAAAAGGCCGGTGCATATTTGGCCCGTTCCTTTGCATCAAGCCATTGGGGAAGTGGATGATTGTTGCTAAGTCGGTGATCACGGTAACCTGGCAGAGGATTTTCACCGGCTGGGGATGTATCTTGAACATAGAACCAAGTTTGGTTCCAGTCTTTGGGGTGACTATGCAGCTTGGCATGAGGAAAACTGACTTCTTTTCTCTTTTGAATAATGACTCCACCGAGCTCTTGGCATGGACCATCGACAAAATCTGTTTGGCGGTTTAAGTAATAGAACTCCCTGAATAAATCAACCGTGGGTTCTTCTTGAAGATAAGCTTCACAGAATACTTGGAAATTACAGATGTTGGACACGGAGTTGGATCAGATGACTTGAGGGTGCAGTTGGAGGAAATGAAGCACATCACGGAAAAACTTTGAGCCGGGTGGGCTGAACCCCCGACCCAAGTGGTCAGTAAAAACAATTACTTCTCCATCTTTTGGTTGAGGAGGGACTTCTGAAGGAAATATGCCCTAGAGGCAATAATAAAGTTATTATTTATTTCCTTATATCATGATAAATGTTTATTATTCATGCTAGAATTGTATTAACCGGAAACATGATACATGTGAGAATACATAGACAAACAGAGTGTCACTAGTATGCCTCTACTTGACTGGCTCGTTGATCAAAGATGGTTATGTTTCCAAACCATAGACATGAGTTGTCATTTGATTAACGGGATCACATCATTAGGAGAATGATGTGATTGACTTGACCCATTCCGTTAGCTTAGCACTTGATTGTATAGTATGTTGCTATTGCTTTCTTCATGACTTATACATGTTCCTATGACTATGAGATTATGCAACTCCCATTTACCGGAGGAACACTTTGTGTGCTACGAAACGTCACAACATAACTGGGTGATTATAAAGGTGCTCTACAGGTATCTCCAAAGGTACTTGTTGAGTTGGCGTATTTCGAGATTGGGATTTGTCACTCCAATTGTCGGAGAGGTATCTCTGGGCCCACTCGGTAATGCACATCACTATAAGCCTTGCAAGCATTGTAACTAATGAGTTAGTTGCGGGATGATGTATTACAGAACAAGTAAAGAGACTTGCCAGTAACGAGATTGGACTAGGTATTGAGATACCGACGATGGAATCTCGGGCAAGTAACATATAAATGACAAAGGGAACAACGTATGTTGTTATGCAGTTTGACCGATAAAGATCTTCGTAGAATATGTGGGAGCCAATATGAGCATCCAGGTTCCGCTATTGGTTATTGACCGGAGACGTGTCTCGGTCATGTCTACATAGTTCTCGAACCCGTAGGGTCCGCACGCTTAAAGTTCGGTGACGATTGGTATTATGAGTTTATGTGATTTGATGTACCGAAGGTAGTTCCGAGTCCCGTATGAGATCGGGGACATGACAAGGAGTCTCGAAATGGTCGAGACGTAAAGATTGATATATTGGACGACTATATTCGGACGTCGGAAAGGTTCCGAGTGATTCGGGTATTTTTCGGGGATACCGGGGAGTTACGGGAATACGAGGAAGAAGTAATGGGCCTCATGGGCCAAGTGGTGGAAGAGAGGAGGCAGGGCACGCGGCCCCCTAGCCCAAACCAAATTGGACTAGGGGGCCGGGCCCCCTTTCCTGCTTTTCCTCCCTCTCCTTCCTTCTCCTTCTCCTCCTTCCTTTCCTCCTCCTAGTAGTAGGAAAGGGGAGTCCTACTCCTACTAGGAGGAGGACTCCTCCTCCTCCTGGCGTGCCCTACAGGGGCCGGCCGGCCTCCCGCTTGCTCCTTTATATACGGGGCAGGGGGCACCTCTAGACACAACAATTGATCCCTTGGATCTCTTAGCCGTGTGCGGTGCCCCCTCCACCATAATCCACCTCTATCATATCGTAGCGGTGCTTAGGCGAAGCCCTGCGTCGGTAGCAACATCATCACCGTCACCACGCCGTCGTGCTGACGGAACTCTCCCTCAAAGCTCGGCTGGACCGGAGTTTGAGGGACGTCATCGAGTTTAACGTGTGCAAAACTTGGAGGTGTCGTACGTTCGGTACTTGATCGGTCGGATCGTGAAGACGTACGACTACATCAACCGCGTTGTGCTAACGCTTCTGCTTTTGGTCTACGAGGGTACATGGACACACTCTTCCCTCTTGTTGCTATGCATCACCATGATCATGTGTGTGCGTAGGATTTTTTTTGAAATTACTATGTTCTTTCCCCAACAGTGGCATCCGAGTCTGGTTTTATGCGTAGATGTTACATGCACGAGTAGAACACAAGTGAGTTGTGGGCGATATAAGTCATACTGCTTACCAGCATGTCATACTTTGGTTCGGCGGTATTGTTGGATGAAGCGGCCCGGACCGACATTACGCGTACGCTTACGCGAGACTGGTTCTACTGACGTGTTTGCACACAGGTGGCTGGCGAGTGTTAGTTTCTCCAACTTTAGTTGAACCGAGTGTGGCTACGCCCGGTCCTTGAGAAGGTTAAAACAGCACTAACTTGACAAACTATCGTTGTGGTTTTGATGCGTAGGTAAGAACGGCTCTTGCTCAGCCCGTAGCAGCCACGTAAAACTTGCAACAACAAAGTAGAGGACGTCTAACTTGTTTTTGTAGGGCATGTTGTGATGTGATATGGTCAAGATGTGATGAGATATAAGTTGTTGTATAAGGTGATCATGTTTTGTTGAAGTTATTGGCAACTGGCAGAAGCTTTATGGTTGTCTCTTTATTGCATAAGATGCAAGCGCCAAATAATTGCTTTACTTTATCGCTATGCGATAGCAATAGTTGCAAGAGCAATAGTTGGCGACACGACCATGTGACGACACATTGATATAGATCAAGATGATGGAGATCATGGTGTCATGCCGGTGACGATGGAAATCATGACGATGCTTTGGAGATGGAGATCAAAGGCACAAGATGATGATGGCCATATCATGTCACATATTTTGATTGCATGTGATGTTTATCTTTTATACATCTTATTTTGCTTAGTTCGACGGTAGCTTTATAAGATGATCTCTCACTAAATTTCAAGGTATAAGTGTTATCCCTGAGTATGCATTGTTGCGAAAATTCTTCGTGCTGAGACACCATGTGATGATCAGGTGTGATAAGCTTTATGTTCAAATACAACATGTGCAAAATAGTTGCACACGCGGAATACTCAGGTTAAACTTGACGAGCCTAGCATATGCAGATATGGCCTCGGAACACTGAGACCGAAAGGTCGAGCATGAATCATATAGTAGATATGATCAACATAGTGATGTTCACCATTGAAACTACTCCATCTCACGTGATGATCAAACATGGTTTAGTTGATATGGATCACGTGATCACTTAGAGGATTAGAGGGATGTCTATCTAAGTGGGAGTTCTTAAGTAATATGATTAATTGAACTTTAATTTATCATGAACTTAGTCCTGGTAGTATTAGCATATCTATGTTGTAGATCAATAGCTCGCGATTTTGCTCCCCGTTTAGTTTTTTATATGTTCCTAGAGAAAACTAAGTTGAAAGATGCTAGTAGCAATGATGCGGATTGGATCTGTGATCTGAGGTTTATCCTCATTGGTGCACAGAAGAATTATGTCCTTGATGCACTGCTAGGTGACAGACCTATTGCAGGAGCAGATGCAGACGTTATGAACATTTTGACAAAAGCTCGGTATGATGACTACTTGATAGTTAAGTGCACCATACTTTGCGGCTTAGAACCTGGAGTTCAAAAATGTTTCGAACGCCATGGAGCATATAAAATGTTCCAAGAGTTGAAATTGGTATTTCATACTCATGCCCGTGCCGAGAGGTATGAGACCTTTGACAGTACTTTGCCTACAAGATGGAGGAGAATAGCTCAACCCGTGAGCATGTGCTCAGATTGTCTGGGTACTACAATTGCTTGAATCAAGTGGGAGTTAATCTTCCAGATAAGATAGTAATTGACAGAATTTTCTAGTCACTATCACCAAGTTATTAGAACTTCGTGATGAACTATAATATGCAAGGAATGACGAAAGTAATTCCCGAGCTCTTCGCGATGCTAAAACCGACGAAGGTAGAAATCAAGAAAGAGCATCAAGTGTTGATGGTTAACAAGACCACTAGTTTCAAGTAAAGGGACAAAGGGAAGAAAAGGGAACTTCAAGAAGAACGGCAAGCAAGTTGTTGCTCAAGTGAAGAAGCCCAAGTTTGGACCTAAGCCTGAGACTGAGTGCTTATACTGCAAAAGGACTGGTCACTGGAAGCGGAACTACCCTAGATATTTGGTGGATAAGAAGGATGGCAAAGTGAACAAAGCTATATTTGATATACATGTTATTGATGTTTACTTTACTAGTGTTTATAGCAACCCCTCGGTATTTGATCTTGGTTGGTTGCTAAGAGTAGTAACTCGAAGCGGAGTTGCGAGAATGAGCAGAGACTAGTTAAGGGTGAAGTGACGATGTGTATTGGAAGTGGTTCCAAGATTGATATGATCATCATCGCACACTCCCTATACTTTTGGGATTAGTGTTGAACCAAAAATAAATGTTATCTAGGGTTTGCGTTGAGCATGAATATGATGGGATCATGTTTATTGCAATACGGTTATTCATGTAAGCTAGAGAATAATTGTTGTTCTGTTTGCATGAATAAAACCTTCTATGGTCATACACCTAATGAAAATGGTTTGTTGGATCTCGATCGTGGTGATACACATTTTCATAATATTGAAGCCAAAAGATGCAAAGTTAATAATGATAGTGCAACTTATTTGTGGCACTGCCATTTAGGTCATATTGGTGTAAAGCGCATGAAGAAACTCCATGCTAATGGACTTTTGGAATCACTTGATTATGAATCACTTGATGCTTGCGAACCATGCCTCATGGGAAAGATGACTAAGACTCCGTTCTCCGAAACAGTGGAGCGAGCAACAGATTTGTTGGAAATCATACATACTGATGTATGTGCTCCGATGAATATTGAGGCTTGCGGCGGGTATCATTATTTTCTGACCTTCACAGATGATTTGAGCAGATATGGGTATATCTACTTGATGAAACACAAGTCTGAAACATTTGAAAAGCTCAAATAATTACAAAGTGAAGTGGAGAATCATCGTAACAAAAATAAAAGTTTCTACGATATGATCTCAGAGGTAAATATTTGAGCTACGAGTTTGGCCTTCAGTTAAAACAATGTGAAATAGTTTCACTACTCACGCCACCTGGAACACCACAATGTAATGGTGTGTCCGAACGTCGTAACCGTACTTTATTAGATATGGTGCAATCTGTGATGTCTCTTACCGATCTACCACTATCATTTTGGGGTTATGCATTAGACACAACTACATTCACGTTAAATAGGGCACCATCTAAATCCGTTGAGATGACGCCGTATGAACTATGGTTTGGCAAGAAACCTAAGTTGTCGTTTCTTAAAGTTTGAGGTTGCAATGCTTATGTGAAAAAATTTCAACCTGATAAGCTCAAACCCAAATCGAAGAAGTGCATCTTCATAGGATACACAAAAGAAAATGTTGGGTACACCTTCTATCACAGATCCGAAGGCAAGATATTCGTTGCTGAGAATGGATCCTTTCTATCTCTCGAAAGAAGTGAGTGGGAGGAAAGTAGAACTTGATGAGGTAAATGTACCTGCTCCCTTATTGGAAAGTAGTTCATCACAGAAACTGGTTCCTGTGACACCTACACCAATTAGTGAGGAAGCTAATGATGATGATCATGAAACTTCAGATCAAGTTACTACCGAACCTCGTAGGTCAACCAGAGTAAGATCCGCACCAGAATGGTACAGTAATCATGTTCTGGAGATCATGTTACTTGACCATGACGAACCTACGAACTATGAGGAAGCGATGATGAGCCCAGATTCCGCAAAATGGCTTGAGGCCGTGAAATCTGAGATGGGATCCATGTATGAGAACAAAGTATGGACTTTGATTGACTTGCCCAATGATCGGCGAGCCATTGAGATTAAATGGATCTTCAAGAGGAAGACGAACGCTGATAGTAGTGTTACTATCTACAAAGCTAGAATTGTCGCAAAAGGTTTTCGACAAGTTCAAGGTGTTGACTATGATGAGAGTTTCTCACTCGTATCTATGCTTAAGTCTGTCCGAATCATGTTAGCAATTGCCGCATTTTATGAAATCTGGCAGATGGATAAACAAAACGGCATTCCTTAATGGATTTATTAAAGAAGAGTTGTATATGATGCAACCAGAAGGTTTTGTCAATCCTAAAGTTGCTAACAAAATATGCAAGCTCCAGCGATCCATCTATGGACTGGTGCAAGCATATCGGAGTCGGAATATACGCTTTGATAAGTTTATCAAAGCATATAGTTTTATACAGACTTGCGGTGAAGCCTGTATTTACAAGAAAGTGAGTGTGAGCACTACAGCATTTCTGATAAGTATATGTGAATGACATATTGTTGATCGGAAATAACGTAGAATTATTCTGCAAAGCATAAAGGAGTGTTTGGAAGGAGTTTTTCAAAGAAAGACCTCGGTGAAGCTGCTTACATATTGAGCATCAAGATCTATAGAGATAGATCAAGACGCTTGATAAGTTTTTTCAATGAGTACATACCTTGACAAGATTTTGAAGTAGTTCAAAATGGAACATTCAAAGAAAAAGTTCTTGCATGTGTTACAAGGTGTGAAATTGAGTAAGACTCAAAGCCCGACCACGGCAGAAGATAGAAAGAGAATGAAAGACATTCCCTATGCCCCAGCCATAGATTCTATAAAGTATGCCATGTTGTGTACCAGATCTATTGTATACCCTACACTAAGTATGGCAAGGGAGTACAATAGTGATCTAGGAGTAGATCACTGAACAGCGGTCAAAATTATCCTTAGTGGAATAAGGATATGTTTCTCGATTATGGAGGTGACAAAAGGTTCGTCGTAAACGATTACGTCGATGCAAGATTTGACACCGATCTGGATGACTCTAAGTCTTGATCTAGATACATATTGAAAGTGGGAGCTATTAGCTAGAGTAGCTCCGTGCAGAGCATTGTAAACATAGAAATTTGCAAAATACTTACGGATCTGAATGTGACAGACCCGTTGACTAAAATTATCTCACAAGCAAAACATGATCACACCTTAGTACTCTTTGGGTGTTAATCACATAGCGATGTGAACTAGATTACTGAATCTAGTAAACCCTTTGGGTGTTGGTCACATGTCGATGTGAACTATGGGTGTTAACCACATAAAGATGTGAACCATTGATGTTTAATCACATGACGATGTAAACTAGATTATTGACTCTAGTGCAAGTGGGAGACTGAAGGAAATATGCCCTAGAGGCAATAATAAAGTTATTATTTATTTCCTTATATCATGATAAATGTTTATTTTTCATGCTAGAATTGTATTAACCGGAAACATGATACATGTGTGAATACATAGACAAACAGAGTGTCACTAGTATGCCTCTACTTGACTAGCTCATTGATCAAAGATGGTTATGTTTCCTAACCATAGACATGAGTTGTCATTTGATTAACGGTATCGCATCATTAGGAGAATGATGTGATTGACTTGACCCATTCCGTTAGCTTAGCACTTGATCATTTAGTATGTTGCTATTGCTTTCTTCATGACTTATACATGTTCCTATGACTATGAGATTATGCAACTCCCGTTTACCGGAGGAACACTTTGTGTGCTACCAAACATCACAACGTAACTGGGTGATTATAAAGGTGCTCTACAGGTGTCTCCAAAGGTACTTGTTGAGTTGGCGTATTTCAAGATTGGGATTTGTCACTCCGATTGTCGGAGAGGTATCTCTGGGCCCACTCGGTAATGCACATCCCTATAAGCCTTGCAAGCATTGTAACTAATGAGTTAGTTGCGGGATGATGTATTACAAAACGAGTAAAGAGACTTGCCGGTAAGGATATTGAACTAGGTATTGAGATACCGACGATCGAATCTCGGGCAAGTAACATACCAATGACAAAGGGAACAACGTATGTTGTTATGCGGTTTGACCGATAAAGATCTTCATAGAATATGTGGGAGCCAATATGAGCATCAAGGTTCACTATTGGTTATTGACCGGAGACGTGGCTTGGTCATGTCTACATATTCCTCGAACCCGTAGGGTCCGCACGCTTAAAGTTCGGTGACGATCGGTATTATGAGTTTATGTGACTTGATGTACCGAAGGTAGTTCGGAGTCCCGGATGAGATCGGGGACATGACAAGGAGTCTCAAAATGGTCGAGACCTAAAGATCGATATACTGGACGACTATATTCGGACATCAGAAAGGTTCTGAGTGATTCTGTAGCGACCCGACCTCAGACGGTCAAGCCTACGTGTTCTTTGTGCCATCCTCGGATCAAGTATCTTTGGCACACACAGTACATCAATGTATATATCAAAGTGCAATCACATGTATAATTAACGTAAAACTGATATATACCTCATAAGTCACAATGAAACAAATAGTTGGGTGTGGAGTCCCATCAACGCCATCGGCGGGTTGAGTGTAGACCGTAACCCCTGCACTGTACTCTTACTCGTCGGAAGAAAGTATACGCAACATGATACGTTGCAGCCGTGTAGGTCGATTACATTGAATGTACCGCAAGATCACAACATGAGAAAAGCAGATGATAAAACTATACTATATGCAATATGGCTTTGTGGCTCGTATGCGAGTTTCGTTTGCGTAAAAGCTGATTTATTTTCCCTACATCAAAGGAATAAATGAAGTCTGTACTATGGAGTTTTCTATCATGACATGGTTCCGCCAACCGATGTCTCATAGCCCAAATCATCATAAGTTGCCCACAATTAAGTTATCATCCGGTGGTGAGAGTTAGAGATAAATCCAAGTCCAGATGCTCAAATTGTCCGTAATCGGGACACGGCTAATCGATTAGGTTTTAACCTCCGCAGAGGTTTGTACACTTTACCCGCAAGATTCGATCCTCTCTTTACGTTCTCGCACTTCACGGTGTTTGAGAACAAGACGATCAAACATGGTCTTCGAAGAGTTCCCCGACCACCGTCCGGTGCTCATCCAATCCTACCGTAGTTCTACATCGCTAGCACCGCCCCGGCAGAGTCACCACTAAGGTCAACCAAGCGAGCCCATAGTGACTTGCGGTTGCAGGTAAGCTTCCGGGCATGAAGTATTCTTCCGTCTCTTTGAGTGCAGGTGAAGCTTTCCGCAAGATGTCATGGCGCTTCTCCATGCATCCCGCCAACCTTTGGTTTCTCCGGGGTTCCGTCAACCAAATCCTTCACCCAAGAGTGTGTATTGAATTCTTGTCTCGAGTCTTGAAGTCTTGAGGCCTTGAAGATGCAGTCCTTGCAGATTCCATCATGGAGTTGTCGTCATTGACGTAGATCCTCCATTCTCACACCACTCCGAGCACTCATACCAACCCCGTCTACTATAGCGTAGCATTAAAAGAAATAACGTCCCGGGCTTGGTAACAGGGTGATGGGTTCCTACCTCATGCATACTACTCAACTACAAGGATTCAATATCACTACTGGAGGGATTGTTGCGAAGATGACACTAGATGCAATAAAACACATAGGTATGAAAAACATGGTCAAAGTGAACTTGCCTGGTATTACTTGATGAAGATAATAACACTCTCGAATAATGACTTGGTAGAACTATTCGTCACTCCGTTGAAAATCTATATAGTCAAACATAGCATTCATATAAGCAAACATCCTATCAAACAATTTTAACACTCATAATAAAACCAACAAATAAAAATGCAAATCAAGGGACACCAAATAAAAACAAAGGAAAACTACACAATAAAACTACTAAAGAAAACTCTAAGAAATAACACAAAAATAGTTTTGTCCTAAGTAAAATTTAACATCAAAGGAAATACCCGCATAATAAATAATCTGAAAAGAAAATATAAAACAACTAATTTTAACAGAAAGTATTTTTCATAAACTTTTAATAGCAAAAAGAAACAAATAAAAATCTTTTATGAAACACTAACTATGACCTAAACAAGTTTTCATACAAAACTAAGAAAAACAAATTTTTAAAATAAAAACAAAATTTTCTTTTGTTGACTAACAGAAACAAAACTAAATTTTCAAGAGTGACAAAAAGAAATAATTTGAAACTAATAAAACAATAAAGAAAAGACTAAAACAAAACTATAACTAAGACAGTACTGTTTTGCTAAAAACCTAATTTAAAAATAAAGTAAAAATAAAGAAGTATATGCTACTGGATAGACAAAACCATAATAAAACAGTAGCAAAAAGAATCAATCAAAAATACTTTGTAAAACTCAAAATATGACCAAATTAGTGATTTGAACAAACTTCATCAAATTCAAATCTAAACTATTCAAATTTGAAACCTAAGTACACAAACAGAAACTTAAGCAAATTTGTGACACAATGCAAAAAGAATCAACTCAAACGGAGTTACGGAACTTAAGTTATGAACAAAAGAAGTTTGAAAATGAATCTGAACAAATTTCAAAATTTTAAAGTTTCAAAAACATGTTTGAGTTGAATTACTGGATAGAGGAGATCGTAACGAAGAAGTGGGCGTTGGTTTCATCTAGTTTGGATGAACGAGTAAAAAGTTATGGCTATTTGAAAAATCAGGGCCAAGCTGTTTTACAAAAGAAAAAATAGCTATGGCTAAGGTCTAATGTATAAATACGTAGACGACAGTCTAATCTATTGTATTAGTCTAAAAGTAATAAACTATGGAAGTATAAGAAGAAGAAAAACAAAGAAAGATACCTTTATAAGGCAGAGAAAAGACGACGTTGAAGAGATGAGACAATTTCAGAAGTCGCGCCGGAGAGGAAAAAATATTTTTCTTAGTCAAACCAAAATATTGATTTAACCCGAACTAGATGATTTTTTGGAGGCTCTATGGGTCTATATTTATAGGTGGAAAAGAGGCTTAGGGGTTAAAAGCTAGCCAATGTGGGACTAAACATATACGTACGTAGATGAAATTTGTAAAAGATCGTGGGCTAAAAGTTCGGCCCGGCCGCGCGCGTACACTGGTGCGTCTGCAGTTTTTTTTTTACAAAATTCGGTCTAAGGGGAAAAAAAAGCTGGCTGGGCCTGGCCATATAAAAAAAAAAAGATGGGGCGCTCGCTGTTACTATGATGCGCGCGTGGGCGACAAATACTTATGGGCCGCACGTACAGTTTTTTTTTGAAACAGAAAAGGAAATCTGAATAAATAAAACCAACATAGAATTTTATATAGGCATATTATATATCAAAATTTTTAGAAAAATATTTCCTACAGCATGAACATTTTACTAACATCAAATAATGTACACACAATTTTGAATAAATCAAAGAGTGCTACTGCCCTACTAAAATCCAATAAAAATCATTTTAAAAATACCAAAATGACTCCAAATTTATTTATCTCCAATTTTCTGATGTAGCGAATCATGTTACCCTATTTTCCATGTATTTTATTTTTGGAGAAAAATAATTTGAGTAAAATCCAAATAACTCCAAATTGAAAAATAATTCCAAAAGGACTTCGAATTTGATCCTTTGAAACTCCCAACTCATATTTCATATGTTTTGAAGAAGTCATTTTATCCTCGCTCATGAAAATCACTGAGTTGCATGAAGTTTATGAATTAGAAAATGTTTCCAAATGAAATTCAAATATTTTCAACACCCCTTTTTCATTTAAATGGAAGAAGTCATGTTATCCTCTCTCCGTGGTTTTGTGATGAAAAATATTTGAATTCACGGAGATCGAAAGCAAAAATGAAAGTTTGGGAAAGTCCTTTTATTCCCTCTCATTTAACTTTCAAAAAGTTTCAAATTTCACTCAATCAATCACACAACAATTCAAACAAACAAACAAATCTATCTATTTATTATAACATTCCAAAATTTAGAATTTTGGGATGTTACAGATTCGGGTATTTTTCGGGGGTGCCGGGAAGTTACGAGAATACAAGGAAGAAGTAATGGGCCTCATGGGCCAAGTGGTGGAAGAGAGGAGGCGGGTGGCGCCCCCTAGCCCAAACCGATTGGACTAGGGGCGGCCCCTTCCTCCTTTTCCTCCCTCTCCTTCCTTCTCCTTCTCCTCCTTCCTTTCCTCCTCCTAGTAGGAGTAGGAAAGGGAGTCCTCTCTACTAGGAGGAGGGACTCCTCCTCCGGCACGCCCTCAGGGGGCCGGCCTCCCCTTGCTCCTTTATATACGGGGGCAGGGGAGCACCTCTAGACACAACAATTGATCACTGGATCTCTTAGCCGTGTGCGGTGCCCCCCTCCACCATAATCCACCTCGATCATATCGTAGCGGTGCTTAGGCGAAGCCATGCATCGGTAGCAACATCATCACCGTCACCATGTCGTCGTGCTGACGGAAATCTCCCTCAAAGCTCGGCTGGATCGGAGTTCGAGGGACGTCATCGAGTTGAACGTGTGCAGAAATCAGAGGTGTCGTACGTTCGGTACTTGATCGGTCGGATCGTGAAGACGTACGACTACATCAACCGCGTTGTGCTAACGCTTCCGCTTTCGGTCTACGAGGGTACGTGGACACACTCTTCCCTCTCGTTGCTATGCATCATCATGATCCTGTGTGTGCGTAGGAATTTTTTTGAAATTACTACGTTCCCCAACAACTTCTTCACCAGGGGCCCTCGAGTGGATGTCCTCTTTCTTGGCTAAGGCGCCAGTGGTTACAAAATTATTCAGTTCTTCTTCGGTAACCCGGGATTTAACCCAGTTGCAAGAAGTGTATGTCTTAGCCATTTTCTCAATGATCTGAAAAAAGATTATGCCGGTTCAAGGTCACATAGTTAAGCCGGCTTATGGTTAAAAGACAAACAATAATGAAACATGCATATGTGTTAAGCAGGAGATTGGCATTACAAGGTTACAAAGAACTATTGGCGGCTTAAGAGGGGACTAATGATACCTGGCGGGTTACTATTTTTTAGTTAAGTCACCCATACAGATATTGAAAGTACAGATCTGAGGATGAAAAAATCACTAAGTGTTGAGAGAAACAGGTTTCACAGATTGAAGCTATAATTTCGGTTCTGTGGCACTTCAGTTAATGAAAAATATTTAGACATAAATATCAGTACTCGAGCAGTTCATGAGCACAGATCGATTTTCTTATGCAAAGGAGATGTTCTAAATAGTAAAAAGGAGTGCTACGACTACCACGGCATAGGAGGAGCACCAAGTTCAGATCAAAATCACAAACTGCAGTGAAGAGTAAAGATGAACTCTGACGAACTCGCGAAACCCTAATGGATCTATGGGAAGAGAGAGAAGGAGAACTATCCAGGGCTGTTGAGTGACGAAGTTGCACGGACAAAATCTAGTCAGATCAGGTTGATGCAGCGGCCATCGTTGAAGTAGAGGCAAAGGACGACGGCGGCGGCAGAGCTCGAGCGCTAGGGTGACGCGAGGAGGAAGACAGAGACGAAGAGGCAAGGGGGGAAAGTGAAAGGGACCTCTGGTCCTATTTATAAGGCGAAAGGATAAGTGCATGCGCGGGAACCAAGGAGGTCAAAATGGATATGTGACAGCTCAGACGCCTCGATTTTCGGAGATTCATTTAAAAAAGAGGAGATACATTAACGATTTTGGCTTTGTATAATATTAATGACAGGTGACGTAACGGCGGGTTACCATGATCTTAGAATATGACGTCACGGCGAGTTACAAGGTTTTGCAAGAATAATGAAGAAGGAATTTTTCTAAGTGTTGAAGATTGATATGAACAAGTTCAAATCAACCTGGGGCCTAATGTTGGGGATATAACTATTGAGTTAACCCGCCCAGGAGGGGCCAGGTTAAGCCCATGACGGTTTATCAAGACAAAGCCATGGGCTGCTGAAGATGGCGGTTCACTACATAGACTCATTGAGGGCCCGAAGCCCAAGGGCAACTTAAGGCCCAACAAGTGTAAATCGCCATATAAGTGTAACTTGTATTATAAGGCATGTATAGTTAGTCACCGAGCCAGACACGTTGCTTATGAGCCGGTCGGGACTCTGTAAGCCACCGGGCGTCAACCAGTGTATATAAAGGGACGACCCGGCGGCGACTTAGGGCAAGAAAGAAGAGATCGAAAACTAGGTCAAGCGTATTCGCTCCCTGGTAATCGAGACATAAGCAATACCACCTCAAACTGGATTAGGCCTTTACCTTCACCGCAAGGGGCCGAACCAGTATAAACTCCCTATGTCCTTTGTCCCGTTTAACCGCTTTAAGCTAACCTCGTTGCGATGGCTCCACGATTAAGTCCTCACACTAGGACATCTGCCGTGACAATTCCACGACAGGAAAGAAATGGAACTTCAAGAAAGAATGGCAAGCAAGTTGCCACTGGCATGAAGAAACCCAAAGCTAGACCAAAGCCTGAAACTGAGTGCTTCTACTGCAAAGGGAATGGTCATTGGAAGCGGAACTACCCCAAATACTGGAAGTGAACAAAGGCATATTTGATATACATGTTATTGATGTGTACTTTACTAGTGTTCATAGTAACCCCAGGGTATTTGATACTGGTTCAGTTGCTACGATTAGTAACTCAAAACAGGAATTGCAAAATGAACAGAGACTAGTTAAGGGTGAGGTGACGATGTGTGTTGGAAGTGATTCCAAGGTTGATAAGATCGCCATCGCACACTCCCTCTACCTTCGAGATTACTGTTGGACCAAAATAAATGTTATTTGGTGTTTGCGTTGAGCATGCATGAATATGATTGGATCATGTTTATTGCGATACGGTTATTCATTTAAGTCATAGAATAATTATTGTTCTGTTTACATGAATAAAACCTTCTATGGTCATACACCCAATGTAAATGGTTTATTGAATCTCGATCGTAGTGATACACATATTCACAATATTGATGCCAAAAGATGCAAAGTTGATAATGATAGTGCAACATATTTGTGGCACTGTCGTTTAGGTCATATTGGTGTAAAGCGCATGAAGAAAACTCCATACCGATGGATTTTTGGAATCACTTGATTATGAATCATTTGATACTTGCGAACCATGCCTCATGGGCAAGATGACTAAAACTCTGTTCTTCGAAACAATGGAGCGAGCCACTAACTTATTGGAAATAATACATAAAAATGTATGTGGTCCGATGAGTGTTGAGGCTCGTGGCGTGTATCGTTATTTTCTGACCTTCACAGATGATTTGAGCAGATATGGGTATATCTACTTGATGAAACACAAGTCTGAAAATTTTGAAAAGTTCAAAGAATTTCAGAGTGAAGTGGAGAATCATCGTAACAAGAAAATAAAGTTTCTACAATCTGATCGTGGAGGCGAATATTTGAGTTATGAGTTTACCCTTCATTTAAAACAATGTGGAATAGTTTCACAACTCACGCCACCTGGAACACCACAGCATAATGGTGTGTCCGAACGTCGTAACAATACTTTATTAAATATGGTGTGATCTATGATGTCTCTTACCGATTTACCACTATCGTTTTGGGGTTATGCATTAGAGACAGTTGCATTCACGTTAAATAGGGCATCGTCTAATTCCGTTGAGATGACACCGTATGAACTCTGGTTTAGCAAGAAACCTAAGTTGTCGTTTCTTAAAGTTTGGGGTTGCAATGCTTATGTGAAAAGGCTTCAGCCTGATAAGCTCGAACCCAAATCGGAGAAGTGCGTCTTCATAGGATACCAACAGGAACTATTGGGTACACCTTCTATCACAGATCCGAAGGCAAGATCTTTGTTGCTAAGAATGGATCCTTTACGAGAAGGAGTTTTCTCGAAAGAAGTGAGTGGGAGGAAAGTAGAACTTGATGAGGTAATTGTACCTTCTCTCGAATTGGAAAGTAGCTCATCACGTAAACCGCTCCGTGATGCCCGCACTAACTAGTGAGGAAGCTAATGATAATGATCATGAAACTTGGATCAAGTTACTACCGAACCTCGTAGGTCAACCGAGCACGCCCGCACTGCAGTAGTACGGTAATCCTGTTCTGGAAGTCATGCTATTAGACCATGATGAACCTATGAACTATGAGGAAGCGATGATGAGCCCATATTCCGATAAATGGCTTGAGGCCATGAAATCTGAGATAGGATCCATGTATGAGAACAAAGTATGGACTTTGATTGACTTGCCCGATGATCGGCGAGTCATTGAGAAAAAATGGATCTTCAAGAGGAAGACTGACGTTGATAGTAGTGTTACTATCTACAAAGCTCTAATTGTCGCAAAAGGTTTTCGACTAGTTCAAGGTGTTGACTACGATGAGATTTTCTCACTCGTATCGATGCTTAAAGTCTGTCTGAATCATGTTAGCAATTGCTGCATTTTATGAAATCTGGCAAATGGATGTCAAAACTGCATTCCTTAATGGATTTATTAAAGAAGAGTTGTATATGATGCAACCAGAAGGTTTTCTCAATCCTAAAGGTGATAACAAAGTGTGCAAGCTCCAGCGATCCATCTATGGACTTGTGCAAGCCACTACTGGAATCAGGATCTTTGCCGTCAGCTTGCTGATGGCAAATAAGGTCTTTGCCATAAGGTTAAATAAAACTGACGGCAAAGAAGAAGCTGACGTTAAAGATATTGTTTGCCGTCAGACATCTCTTTGTCGTCCGCTAGCTGACGGCATAGATGCATTGCCGTCAGCAAGCAGAGGCAAAGAGGGAGGGTGGCCCACTAGTGACAGCCACCTAACGGCCACTTTCTTTGTCGTCCGCTAGCAGGCGGCAAAGAAAGTGCACAAACTGACGTCTGTTAGCTAGCTCTTTGCTGTCTGCTAGCAGACGGCAAAGAACCGTGCCCTAACTAAAAAGAAAACATGTTGGGGATATAACTATTTATGTAAGCCGCCCAGGAGGGGCCGGGTTATGCAAAGGCGATTCATCATATGAAGCCCAAGATCAAGCATGAAGATGGCGGTTCAATAAAGGGTCTAAAGCCCACAAGCGACTTAAGGCCCGTAGTGATAAACCACCGTAATGGCATGACTTGTATCATAAGGCAGGATTAACTAGTCACCGAGCCGGACACTGTTTATGAGTTGGCCGGGACTATGTAGGCCGCGGGGCATCAACCCGTGTATATAAGGGGACAACCCGCTGGCGGCTTAGGGCAAGTAACAACCAATCGAGAGCCGGGCATAGCGTATCTCGCTCCCTGGTCACCGAAAACCCTAGCAATACCAATCCAACTAGATGTAGGCTTTTACCTTCATTGTAAGGGGCCGAACTAGTATAAAAAATCTCTCGTGTCCCTTGACCCGTTAACCCCTTTAAGCTTCCTAGTTGCGATGGCTCCATGACTAAGTCCTTTCACGAGGACATCTGCCGTGACAATTCCACGACAGTTTGCACCCACCATGGGGCCAGCGCACGGTGGATTTGAGTTCTTGAAGGGCAACTTCGAAGGGCTCAAGGGATACGCTCTGGGTCAGATGACCAAGAGTCGTCCGGGCAAGATCTACATCGACGACGAAGGGTGGGGCCCCAACGCCGGCTCAATTGAGTATGGGTACCGGGTCCCCTTCGGCAGAATCCACGTCTTCATCGGCCGGATTGGTGAGCCGGGACCTGAGCCGGACAACTGCACCAACATCGTCAAGACGGCTCAGCGCGCGAGACCCGCCCGGGCTCAACCCGCCATGAAGCGTGCCTTCGTGGGTTGTATCCAGGGAGAGGAATTTTCTGAAAGTTCCGTAGATGGTGGTTAGACGGCCGTCCACTCCAATGGCGATTCATCCACTGGTGAAACGGATTCATTGTATCAACTGCAAGATGGCAGGCTTGGGGGCTGTTCCGATGGTAGCAGTATTCCGGACCCCTTTGAGCCGCCAAGCAGGGTAGGGATCTTCATGGCCGGTACTCAACCCGGCCAAAACTCTACGGCTGCGGCAGCAATAACGTCTGGGTTAGGAGCGGCCGGGGTAGGAGGCCCTGCGCGCCCGCCGGCTCAGGTGCTGATGGATCTCATGGACAAGTTGACGGCTCTGTTAACCGCCACAGTTATTCCTGCAAGTCAAGATGAGCACGATGCATAGGTGGCACAGGTACGTGAGGAAATAGCCCGGGCCAAGGAGGCCTTAGCGGCTGAAGATACCAGGTTGGCCGTAGAACGGGCGGCTTTGGATGCACGGGCCCAACAGCTCCAGTCAGAGGCTTTCCAGCTTACGATGAGCCTGAACGCGTCTAACGAGGTGATGAGGAGGAGACACCAGAAAACTCAATCCCGCTTGCCTCCGGTTTATGATCCTCGGAACCTTTTCTCCACACCCGGAGCCGGCCCTAGTAACCCGCCAAAGGCAAATCAATTCGTAACATCCGGAGCAGGGGGACCGGTTCAGCCTCGGGTGATGGCACCTCCTCATGTGAATATGGCCCCGCCCCGCTATGTACCAACACCATCGGGTCACTTTTCTAACCCCATGGAGAACCTGATCGCAGCATCGGCACATTTGGCGGCTCTCCCAGTGGACGGCGACAATCCAACAGCGGTGGAGACGCGAAGGATCAGAGAACTCGTCCAGAGGGCTCTGGCTCAGCAGGAGGCTTATTCCTATAGTCGAGACAGGATTCATTCGACTCCTCGCCCAAGCCGGAGTCCGAGTTACAGCAGGCATATGGAGTCGGAGGATTTGTCAAGCAACGCCCAGCGCCATAATTAGCACAGCGGTTATAATCCGGTGCAGGACAGGATACGTCAAGAGGACGAGCGGGCGGCTCAACTAGCGGCTCAGCAGGTGGCTCATCAAACCTTCCCGGACTATCCAACGACTTCTGTTGAGGCAGGAGTGGCCACTAGAACCGGCAGCGTTCCTTGTTTAGTGCCGGCTTTGCGTAATGTGCGTCTGCCCAAGGACTTCAAGGGACCCCGAAAGGTGCCAAATTATACGGCCGACTTTCAGCCCGGGGCGTGGATCGAAAGCTATGAGCTGGCCATGGAGCTGTTGGAGGTCAGTGACGCGGCAATGGCTAAGTACTTCACCATGATGTTGGATGCAACGGCCCGGACTTGGTTAAAGGGCATGCCGCCTAATTCCATTGGCTCATGGGCGGAGTTAAAAGCCCGGTTCATTCAGAACTTCAAAGATACCTGCAAGCAGTCCATGTCGATTGTGGACTTGACTAATTGTAAACAAGAAGAGGGTGAATCTACCACTCATTGGGTACTCCGGGTCAAGGAGATAATACATTCGTCTGACAAGATGGATGTCGGCTCTGCAGTCTTAATGTTGGAGAAAAATTGCCGATTTGAGCTGCTGAGACAGAAGCTGGGGCGCCTCAAGCGTGATTGTAATGATATGGGTCAGTTGATGGCGGCTCTAGTTAAATACGCCGATTCTGATAGTACCAAGGATCCCGCGTCTGATGAGGAAAAGACAGGGAAGGGAAAGAAGAACAGCAATGGAAAGGGTCAGCAGCATAACTCGGCGAATCAAGGAGGCAGTAAGCGTAAGGCCGATGGGAACCCGGAGTTTGTGGCCAACGCCAATGCACAGGGTAACAATAAGAGACACAAGGGGAGGCCACCCCCTCGATCCGGCGGGTCAGGTCCATCTCTTGAGCAACTACTCAATGAACCTTGTCCGAGACACGACACCCGGGAAAGGCCGGCCACTCACTTATGGAAGGATTGCGCGATCATGAAGGCTTTCAAAAATTCCAACAAGTTCGACGGCAATCATGGGTCGGGTGGCGGCTCAGGCGCCGGCGGTTTTCATGGCCCGGGTGGCGGTTCAAATTCCAGTTTTTAGGGAAATCAAGGTGGCTATAATCAGTAGCAGTCTGGTCAGGGAAGTCAGCAGCAGCAGTCAGGTTACCAGAGCAATCCAAAGCAGCTGAATAGTGGACAGTATCATGTGTTCACCACTAGCTTATGCAAACGAGACCAGAAGATTCATAAAAGGGTTGTGAACGTTGTTGAGCCGGCGGTTCCCCGTTATTTGAGGTGCTCAGAGCATCCTATTGTCTGGAGTAGGGAAGATCACCCTCCCCGGGTTGACAATCCGGGTCAGTTAGCCTTGGTGGTAGCACCTCAGGTTGGTGGTAATAAATTCACTAAAGTACTCATGGACGGAGGTAGCAGCATCAATATCCTCTATTATGAGACCTTTCGACGTATGGGGTTGACTGACAAAAATTTAAAGACGTCCAACACCGTTTTCCATGGAGTGGTGCATGGTAAGTTGGCATACCTGGTTGGTAAGATTGAATTGGAGGTAACCTTTGGAGATGAGTATGATTCTAGGGCTGAGAAATTAACTTTTGAGGTGGTCAAAATCAGGAGTCCATATCATGCTCTGTTTGGTCGGCCGGCTTACGCCAAATTCATGGCGCGGCCGTGTTATGTTTATTTGCAGCTTAAAATGCCGGGTCACAAGGGCACCATTACTGTTCATGGGAGTCGAAAGATAGCGCCCTGGAATGTGAAGAGGGGGGTGCGGCTTATGCCGAGTCTGTTTGTGCAGCAGAGGAGCTGAAGTTTTATCAAGATAACGTTGACCCGGCAGATATGAAATCTCTGAAAAAGCCAACCACAGAGCATGAACCTACGATGAGTTTAAGTCAGCTGATGAAACCAAGCTTGTTGATTTTACTCCAAGCGACTCATCCAAACAATTCAGCATCAGTGCCAATCTGGATCCTAAATAGGAAAGCGCGCTCATCGAGTTCATCTGTGAGAATCGGGACATCTTTGCATGGAACCTTCTGACATGCCAGGTGTACCGAGAGAACTCGCTGAGCATACGCTTAATATTGATCCAAGGTTTAAGCTGGCCAGGCAATTTCTGTGGCGGTTCAACGAAGAGAGACGAAAAGCTATTGGTGAGGAGGTAGCCGGGCTCTTAGCGGCCGGGTTCATTGTTGAAGTTTTTCACCCAGAGTGGTTGGCTAACCCGGTGCTTGTACTTAAAAAGAACATCACCTGGCGGATGTGTGTGGATTACACGGACTTAAATAAGGCTTGTCCGGCTGATCCTTTTGCTCTCCCCCGTATTGATCAAATCATTGATGCTACGGCAGGTTGTGAGCGTTTGAGCTTTCTGGATGCTTACTCTGGTTATCATTAGATCAAGATGGCAGTTAAGGACCAGGAGAAGACGGCCTTCATCACTCCGTTTGCAGCCTTCTGCTATGTGTCTATGCCGTTTGGGCTCAAGAGTGCCCAGCCGACTTATCAGCGATGTGTACAGAACTGTCTCCACAATCAGATTGGGCGCAATGTTCACGCTTATGTGGATGATACAGTGATGAAATCCAGAGAGAAGGAAACCTTGATAGATGATCTGAAGGAAACCTTTGCTAATCTCCGGGTCTATAAGATGATGCTTAACCCAGCCAAATGTGTGTTTGGTGTGCCAGCAGGCAAGCTTTTGGGTTTTCTAGTCTCTAACAGGGGCATTGAAGCTAATCCGGAGAAGATCAAGGCAATTACCTCTTTGGCTAATCTGGCGTGCATCAATGATGTTCAGCGACTGGCAGGTCGAATCGCTGCTTTGAGCCGGTTCATAAGCCGGTTAGGTGAGAAGGCCATTGAGGGAGTCCTGGATTAGGGGGTATCCGGACAGCCGGACTGTGTACAACATCCGGACTATTGAAGTGTGAAGATACAAGACTCAAGACTTCGGCCCGTGTCCGGATGGGACTTTCCTTGGCGTGGAAGGCAAGCTTGGCGATCCGGATATTATATTTCCTTCCTTGTAACCGACTCCATGTAAACCCTAGCCCTCTCTGATGTCTATATAAACCGGAGTGGTTGGTCCTTAGTAGGCCGATCACAATTACAATCATACCATCATAGGCTAGCTCTTAGGGTTTAGCCTCTACGATCTCGTGGTAGATCTACTCTTGTACTACCCATATCATCAATATTAATCAAGCAGAAGTAGGGTTTTACCTCCATCGAGAGGGCGAAACTGGGTAAACATCTGTGTCCCTTGCTTCCTGTTACCATCAGCCTTGACGCATGATCGTGACCCCCTACCCGAGATCCGCCGGTTTTGACACCTACATTGGTGCTTTCATTGAGAGTTCCTCGTGTCGTCATTGTCGCTCGATGTCTCCTTCGATCATCATCAACGACGCTGTCGGTGGCAGACTTTCCTCCCGGACAGATCTTCGTGTTCGGCGCCAAGATCAAGGGCCAACTCGCTTGGCCATCTGGAGCAGATCGACAGCTACGCCCCTGGCCACCAGGTCAGGTTCGGAAACCTGAACTACACGGCGGATATCCGCGGAGACTTGATCTTCGATGGATTTGGGCCTATGCCAGGAGCACCGGACAGTCTCGACGAGCACGGCTTAGACCTGCCATCGGACGAAGCTCGGGGTATCGCCCCCGTAGTATCTCCGGACCTAGATCTGGAGAAGGCTGCGCTGCCTAAGGACGGGGGGATGGACCCCGCCACTCAGGTCGTGCCCTCATCAGTGGTGGAGCCTAACATGGGTCTTACCTTTGCGGTGGCCCGCGATTCCGACCCCCTGGATTCATATCCGGACGCTGGTTCCAGTCCGCACACTCCCGAGCCCATCGGGCTAGGATGGGCTCTGGTAATGGAGTTCACCGCTGCGGATATCTTCTAGCACTCGCCCTTTGGTGACATGTTGTACTCATTAAAGTCTCTCTCTTTGTCAGGAGGCTCTTCGTCGAACTATGTCCGGCTTGAGTGGGAGGCAGGCGACGAAGGAATTTGTTGCCCACCCACCACCCACTTCATTGCCACGGTCGATGACTTAACCGAGGTACTGAACTTCGACTCCGAAGACATCGACGGTATGGACGACGATGTAGGAGAAGAACATGAACCACCGCTCACTGGGCGGTGGACAGCCACCTCTTCTTATGATATGGTGGACACTCCGAAGGAGACAAATGGCGATGAGGCAACGGAGGATAAAACCTCAGGGAAAAAACCAAAGAATGGGCGTCGTCGGCGCCACTCCAAGCCCCGCCACACTAATACCGGCCCAGGAGACGAAAACAATCCGAATGGTGCCGAAGAAGAATACAACCCTGATCAGCCCGCCTTCGAGCAGGCCGAACAGGAGGATGAGCAGGTCAGCCCAGAAGAACAGGCGACGAACAAATACCCGAAGGAGGACAGCTACATGCCCCCCTCCGAAGACGAGATTAGCCTCGGCGACGACGAAGTTCGGGCGTGCTCGAGGATCCCGAGAGCAGAGCGCTTCAAGCGTTGGCTTATAGCACTGCGAGGAGCCTAAAAAGAAACAAAGAAGAACTCCAAGCTGATCAAGATCTGCTCACGATAGATGGACAGAAGTCCCGCAGCCGAGAATACGGACTCGAGCACCATACGGCTGACCGGCCACCTTGTGGCCGGGATAAAACGGCATACCAGTTCGCATACCAGCCAACACCCCCACGCCAACATACTACGGCCCAGGGCAACAAAACGGGATAGCCAAGATCGATCTACGGATCATGGGGGCGCGCCTCGGTATGCGACGAGGACCGTCACGCCGACACATCTTCAATAAGTCCGCCGGGCGAATATAGCCACCCAAAGCAATTCGACTATGCGTAGCCATAGCCCGACACGCAGGCGCTGCACCCCCTCCGCTTCACCGACGAAGTAATGGATCATGAATTCGTAAGGGTTCAAACCCGTAAACATCGAATCATACAATGGCACAACAGACCCGCAAAGATGGATCAAAGATTTTCTTCTCCACATTCACATGGCCCATGGAGACAATCTGCACGCCATCAAGTACCTTCCCTTAAGCTCAAAGGACCAGCCCAAAGATCGCTAAATAGCCTGCCAAAAACTCCATTGGCAGCTGGGAAAACACGAAGACGATTCCTCAACAACTTCCGTGGCACATATGTGCGACCACCGACGCCGACGACTTGAGCCACATCACTCAACAGCCCGGAGAGTCAGCCAGAAATTCGGACTCGGTTCCTAACTAAGAAGAACCAAATAGTTGATCGTCTCGGACGCCGAAGCCTCGCGGCTTTCAAGCATAATATCCGTGATGAGTGGCTCGCTCGACACCTCGGCCAGGAAAAACCCAAGTCCATGGCAGCTCTCACAACACTAATGACCCGCTTTTGCGTGGGCGAGGACAGTTGGTTGGCCCGCAGCAGCACTACGCCACAGCCTGGTAATTTGGATGGCCGCCACAATAACGGCAAGCCACGGCGTAACAGACATAAGCGAGGGAACAACGGCGACAACACTGAAGACACGGCAGTCAACGCCGGATTCAGTGGATCCAAGCCCGTCAGCGGAAGAAGCCGCTCAAAAGAAATAATGAGGGACCGCCCACCGACCGTGATATCGAGCGCTCGTGCCAAATTCATGGCACCGGACAAGCCACCAACCACACAAATAGAGATTGTTGGGTATTCAAACAGGCCGCAAGATAAACACCAAGACAAGGACAAGGGCTGCACAAAGGACGATGACGATGAGCCCCGACGTCCGAACACAGGGGGACAGAAGAAATCCACCCCCCAAGGTGAAAATGGTCAACATGATCTATGCCATGCACATCCCAAGCCGGAACGAAGCGGCACTAAGGACGCTTCACGTGATGGAGCCACGCCCTAAATTCAACCCTTGGTCAGCCTGCCCAATCACCTTTGATCGTAGGGATCACCCTACTAGCATCCGTCACGGGGCTCTGTCGCATTGGTCCTAGACCCAATCATTGACGGATTCCACCTCACGCGCGTCCTTATGGACGGTGGCAGCAGCCTGAACCTGCTTTACCAGACACAAGAAAGAAATGGGCATTGACCCTTCAAGGATCAAGCCCACTAAAACCACCTTTAAAGGTGTAATTCCTGGAGTAGAGGCCCGCTGTACGGGCTCTATAACATTGGAAGTGGTCTTCGGATCTCCGGATAACTTCCGAAGCGAAGAGTTAATCTTCGATATCGTCCCCTTCCACAGTGGTTACCATGCACTGCTCGGACGAACCGCATTCTCCAGATTCAATGCGGTACCACATTACACATATCTCAAGCTCAAGATGCCAGGACCACGCGGGGTCATAACGGTGAACGGAAATATGGACCGCTTCCTGCGAACAGAAGAACATACTGCAACCCTTGCGGTGGGAGTACAATGTAGCCTTCTCCGACAAACCAATCCGGCGACAACAACTTCGAGCACAGTCAAGCGAGTCCGGAGCACCCCAAAACAGGATCATCAGGCACGCCAAGAGCACGACTAGCAGTCCGGCCTCCGCTTAAGCCCCATCAAAGCAGCATTCGTGCCACGTGCACACAATTACGCACTTAAAACACCATGGGCATAGGCGGAGGCGCATCAACGACTCAGTCAATAGTGCGGGTAACCGCCAAATACTTTCATACTCTTTCCCTCTTACCTTTCAGGACACCGTGTTGGCGCAACATCCTCAAAAGAGCCGAATTGCCGGACTTATAGGGAAGAGACATCCAGGGAGGCAATAGACGCCAGCATGTAAGAAAATACCTGTGTGGAATCTATTTACGATTATTATACCTGCTTTATCTACTGAACACAGCTCGCCCTGGATAGGACATTTCAAATAGTCCTATTTTTTATTTGCTTAACGATCCATTGTAAATGTACGCTTAAACGTATTTTTTGTCAATGAGAGATTATATATAGCGTCAGCTTATTATTCTCATTCGAACATTTCTCTCTTATAAATATTTATTTGATATCGCATCCGTACACCTTGGTGCGGCCGGTTTGCTGTGGGCTTTTATGGCGCCTCGCTATATGGCAACTAAAGTCCTAACACTTTCAACAAAGGCAGCACCCGAACTTATAGCACTATATGCATCGCCTGCCAATCATGTCTTGGGTCTACAATTGGGATAGCCCGCTCCCTTGTTTTGGTGCCTTACGCCCGTTATATCGGCTAAGGTAGCGCAGGGAGAACTATCTGCGATTGTGTCCGGTTCTTCCGGACGAGCACCTCAGAGAGAAAGCCGAAACTGACCGCATGATGTGGCGAGAGCTGGTCGCTGTTCGAGAGGTTTTAAAATCCTTAAAGATTTTCTGCTTTAGGCGATAAATCGGCTTCGTCCGATCTAGGCGCGTATAGCGCCCGATTCGACCTTCCGATTCTAGGGCTTCACGAAATTTAAAATTGTAGACTTCTATGGCTAAGTGAAAGTTATAAAGTCGCATAGTCCGATTGCCTTGTTCGCTGCGCGGACACCTCCTTAAGGGACCAAACATTTGGGTAAAGAGTGTCCGGTTTTCCATGAACACCCCAAGGTTAGTCACGCTGGGCGGAAGCCGACGACCGCCTACTTTCAGATTTTATAAACAGCCGCATGTAAGGTAATATTTTAATAACAAAAGCGCTACATAGCGCAAGTAACTTCGTCTTTAATTACATACATGACAGAAGTGAATTCATTCAAATATGGCGCCCTTGGTACACTCATTGGCGATTTAGACGAGCACCCTTCATCACGCCATCATAGTACATTTCGGGATGGAGATGTGCCTTGCCCTCCGTGGTCTGCCCTGACCAGCTTCTCCGCATCCAGCTTGCCCCAATGCACCTTGACGCGGGCAAAGCTCGGGCGGGCACCTTCGATGCAAACAGATCGCTTGATCACTTCAAGCCGCTGGCAGGCATCCACCATCCGCTGATCAGGCCAAAGTAGCTATCGGGCACTAGCTCACTGTGCCACATCCCGACTATGAAGTCTTTCATAGCCGTTCGCCGCTTTGTGGAGTTCGACCAACTGCTCCAGCTTGGTCGCCAGAGGCATCGGATGTTCGCCCCAAAGATACCGGGACCGTAACAGCTTCTCCGCTGAGCTCCCCTCCGGCACGTAGAACTCCGCAGCGTCCCGAGGCATCTGCGTGGCAGATCTGCAAATGCCCCCGAGAGCTCCAGATTCGAGTAAGTAAAAGAAACGCCTCCACATGTTTGCTTTGCATAAAGAATTTCTTACCCGCTGCTATCTTTTGGCCTCCTGGATCTCCCACAGGCTTTCTCGGCTTCGCCTTGGCATCTTTCAAATTCACAAGGGCCTTCGCAAGCTCGGCCTCCTTCGCCTTCAGATCATACTCCACGGACTCAAGATTTCTTGCCGAGGTCCCGAGCTCCTGCTGTACCTCACCTACCCTAGCACTTTGCTTTTTCGCCCTTCCACTCCGAGGCCGCCTTGTCTTGGCCTCGGACAGCGCTGCTTTTCGGGACGCCACTCGGCGGGCTGTTACATGGTCACGACACTTAGGTGTTAGACTCAACAATTTTGCCTATCCTTAAACGTATAAGAGCGAGAATTACTTACCTTGTTCTCTTCGAGCTGCCTCTTCGTGAGGACGAGCTCTCCTCGCTACCGCCCAGTCCCGCTTTAGTTCGGCAACCTCGGCAAGACGGGTAGCAGCGAAGAAGCACAGACACGCTTGTTCACAACAATACTTATTGTTAGACTCTGTGGATTATATTGACCCTTCGCTTGGCTTTTTCTTCCGAACACCAAACAGAGTATCGAGGGCTACTACCTATCGGGTGGTAATTTCATACATTTTTACTTACCTCAAAGCCCGTCAGAGGCTTGTGCAGCTTGGTCAGTCCGCTCGCGGATGTAACCTTCAATCACCGCAGTCATAAGAGTACGATGCTCTTCTTCCATGGAGGCTCCTCGAGCGCTTCCACCCAGCTATCCGCGCCGCTGATGCGCGGAAGTCTCGCACAAGCGGCTCTCCCTCCCTAATGTGGGACTGCCCGCCCAAGTCCGGAACCGTTGGGGGTTCCGGAGCAGTGTTCGGTTGGGAGCCCGCCTTGTTGCGGCTCTCGTCGACGTGATCCGTGGGGATCTTGAACCCCGCATATCCGACATTTGGAAGTCCGCCTTGGGGCGTCTCCAGCGCCACCTCCCCCTGCTCAGGGAACCTTCGGGACAACACCTCCATGTCGTCCGCAGGTTGAGGAGTGGTGGCCGTCGGGAGCGAGTTCATCTCTGTAGCGCTCAGAGACCCATCCGAGGACGACACGTCCGGATGAGCCCTAGCCGGACTTCATATATGTTTGGCACTATAGGTATAAAAACTATGAAGTGAAACCATGATAGGGTGCGGACACTTACGATTGCACCGGGGGCTTCCCCCGGGGCAGCCACCCCTCCTCGATGTAAGCGGCTGTGGCGGAATAGTCCGGAAGGGTTACCTTCCCCTTCTTGGACGCCCCAGCCTCCCCTCCAGGGTGTCTTTTCTCTTCTTCTCCACCCTAGTGCGGGAAGGTGGAATTTCTTCTTGATTCCCCCCGCCTCCGCAGGAGGAATGTGCCTCGTCGTCATCGGACGACAGAGGAATAACGGCCTTGCACCGAGGGCCTTTTCCAGCCCCCTGGCCCGCTTTGCCGAGCCCCTCATCCTTCCCGGATGGGGCATCTTCTTATTCTTCCTCCTCCCGTTCGTGGGAGGAGTCCGCCTCGTCATCTTCGGACGAGGCTTCGGACACAACCTTACGCCGGAGACCCTTCCTGGTCCCCGGGGCCTTCTTTTCGGCCTTCTTCTCCGGCACCTTGTACGGCGCCGGGACTAGCATCTCCGTCAGGAGAGCATCCACTGGACCTTCCGGCAACGGAGCCGGACAGTCAATCCGCTCCTTCGTCTTCACATAATCCTGAGGCAAATATATATAAATACTTAAAACTACCCCCATGAATGTATTGGGAAAAAGCTAAACCCGGTGGCGGTCCCAAAACTCACCGGATTCGGGGGCCGCGCTGCATGAAGTCCGCGGTCCTCGGATGTGGGAGGAGGTACTTCAGAGGCCTTGAACAACACTTTCCATGCGCCTTTGTGCTTCATGCCGTAGAGCTTCCGGAGCGTCTGGTGTTCTGC
This sequence comes from Aegilops longissima, assembly GCA_021605205.1. Classification (NCBI taxonomy): domain Eukaryota; kingdom Viridiplantae; phylum Streptophyta; class Magnoliopsida; order Poales; family Poaceae; genus Aegilops; species Aegilops longissima. The sequence goes on along the minus strand of CM038678.1, from coordinate 85,640,448 downwards.
CGGGACGAACTCCCACAGATTTACCGCCCGCCTTTGGCAGGGCAGGATCCGGCGAACGAGCATGACCTAGATCACATTGACAAGCTCGATGTTCTTGTCCTTCATGCTTTTGATGCATGTCCGAGTCCGCCAGCCCGTGGAATCGCCCCAGACAGGCCCTTTCTTCCTGTGAGGTGAGCCGCATAGGGATTCCGGATCAGAACTCGGGGGCCGCCGCCCAGTTGGCGCCGTGCGGCTCGGTGATGTAGAACCACCCCGATTGCCATCCTTTTACGGTCTCCGCAAAGGAGCTGTCCAGCCAGGTGACGTTAGGCATCTTGCCCACCATGGCCCCTACGCACTCCGCTTGTTGGCCGCGTATAACCTTTGGCTTCACGCAGAAGATTTGCAGCCATAGTCCGAAGTGAGGCCGGATGCGGAGGAAAGCCTCGCAAACGACGATGAACACCGAGATGTTGAGGACGAAATTCGGGGATAGATCATGGAAATCTAGCCCATAGTAGAACATGAGCCCGTGGACGAAGGGATTGAGTGGAAATCCCAGTCCACGGACGAAGTGGGCGACAAACACGACTCTCTCGTGGGGTCCTGGGGTCGGAATGACCTGCCCAGCGTCCGATGCCGGTGCACACGCTCATGCCAAGTATCCGCCGCCCAAAGATCTGTGATGTGCTTCTCCTCAATGGTGGAAGCCACCCACTTGCCTCCTGCTCCGGACATGTTTAGCTGTGCGGAGGAGACTTGGGCTTGGGCGCTGGAGCTCGAGGGGGCAAGAATGGGCAAAGAAGAAAGAAGGTGTGGGTCAAAATGGGGAAATCCTATCCCTTTATAGAGGCGATTTAAAGCGGAAGCGCCCCCCACTTGCCGTTGGGAATCGCTGCTTCCCAAGCGCCATGATTAATGATGTGGTGGGATTAACTGCACCTGTATTGATGAGAATCCCGTGATAAGGGGCACGATCCGCTTTGACAAGATGTATCAAGGAAACCGCCGCAATATGCGCTGTGGCTGGTTATGGAAAGACGGTTCAATAATGACCTGGCCATAGTAACACGTCGCGTTGTTCGAAAAGTTGTCAAAGAGATTGCATTTGTGAAACATCATTCTCTACTATGGCATACTTAAAATCATCTTGTGGATCCGGACACGGTTTGAGTGTTCGATAATTACCTTGAGTATTCAGAGGAGGAACCCACCCCGCAATGTCAAGACAAGATCTCGCTACGGACTCATCATCATTGAAGCCTGGTTCAGGGGCTATTGAGGGAGTCCCGATTAGGGGTATTCCGGACAGCCGGACGTGTACAACGTCCAGGACTATTGAAGCGTGAAGATACCGGACTCAAGACTTCGCCCGTGTCCGGATGGGACTTTCCTTGGCGTGGAAGGCAAGCTTACGATCCGGATATTATATTTCCTTCCTTGTAACCGACTCCATGTAAATTCCTAGCCTCTCCTGTCTATATAAACCGGAGAGGTTGGTCCTTAGTAGGCCGATCACAATTACAATCATACCATCATAGGCTAGCTCTTAGGGTTTAGCCTCTACGATCTCGTGGTAGATCTACTCTTGTACTACCCATATCATCAATATTAATCAAGCAGGAAGTAGGGTTTTACCTCCATCGAGAGGGCCCGAACAGGGTAAACATATGTGTCACTTGCTTCCTGTTACCATCAGCCTTGACGCACAGATCGGGACCCACTACCCGAAATCCGCCGGTTTTGACATACCTGTGCTGTCGTAGAAGTGTTCCATGACATTACCAAAATTATCATCACAGAAGTGTCCACTTCCATGACGATAAATCGCACGTCACGGAAGTGCTTTCGTCAAGGGTGACCGACACGTGGCATCCACCGTAACGGAACGCCGTTAAGCTATCGGGTTGATTTTGGATTCGATAACCCGTTAATGTACCACGACCAATACCGATTTTCCACGTAAAATTCTCATTGGCCTTTAGCCGGGCCGCCCATTATGATCTGCAGAATCTTGTGGGCCTTTAGTTGACCGCCCAAAAGTGGCCCACAAAGTTTAAATGGGCCGCCCACCAAGGCCCATAAGATTTAGCGGACCATAATGGGCGGCCCAGCTAAAGGCCCACAAAATTTAGCGGACCATAATGGGTCGGTTTAGCTAAAGGCCCACAAGATTTTATGGACCACAATGGGCCGGCCCAGCTAAAGGCCCACAAGATTCTCGCAGACCATAATGGGTCGGCCCACTAAAGGCCCAACATTCTCTCGTCAAATCGCCCGTCAACGGCCTGGTCTAAACTTGTCATCAATGCGCCCATGGTCACTTCGCCCGTTAATAGTCCGCTAAGTAATTGGGCGAATTACGGCCCGGTGTATTTCCGCCCGTTAAAGGTCCGACTTCATTTGGGCCCATTTACGTGCCATCAAAACTTTCGCCCATAAACCACCGTGAAGGATTTGGGTCATATTCGCCATGTCCGCTATTCGCCTGTTAGAGGCCCACTAAAGATTTGGGCCACTTTCGCCTGTTGTCATTTTCGCCCGTTAACGCCGGACGAAACCATGGGCCATATGTGGCCCAACGTCATATCGGGCCCATTAACGCCCATATAAAATGACGATAATCTAGCCCGACGAAGTTCCGCCTGTTAAAGGCCGTGTATTAGGTCGGCGATTTACGCCCGTCCAATTTCGACTGTCAAATATCCGTGATCGTAAATGGGCCACCATTTCGGCCTGCTAAGTCCAGTTGGGTTATTTGGCACAATCAGGGCCCAATCTCACTTTCGGTCTATTAAAGGCCCATGTTTTTATGGGCTCGAGATATTTACACCTGTAAACGGCCTATTTTTACTGAGGGCCCAAATTATGTTTAGGCCTGTTAAAGGCCCACTATGGGCACAGGCCTACCAGAAAAATTTGAAAGCTTATGCTAATTTAAGCCCAGATATTTTTAGTGGGCTACATGCCAATTTTGGCCCGTAATCGTTTTTAGCCCAATTGGAATGCGCCCAACGAATGTTGGCATGTTGGGCTTTCGGCCGAATACATTACTAAGATAAACCTACACTATACAAAAATAGCGTCATAATTACTGCAGCCTGTGGCAGCATCATAAATGTTGTATCACAACAAAATAAATTCCAATCATACAACAAAAGGCATGTTGGCATAAAGTTTACAGTCCTTCCAGATAAAAGCACCATCAGATGTATAGAAGCATAGATCATTTGACCTGAGTGCTAATGTTTCAGGCTGTAGAATCTGATGGAGCAGCACGATCTCCACCTTTTTTCCGCCATTGCTCTTCAACAACGGTTTAATGTCCGATAGTCTGGTTTCAAAACCATTCATATCTTGACGACATTTCTCAACCACTATTCTTGTTTCAAACAACGCCCATTAGGGATTGGACTTGTGTCCGGAGCACGATATATCACTGCCTAGCAGGAAGATTTTGTTCAAGAGGCGATTTGGACGAGGTTACCTTGACAACCAACCCGAATTACGCAGAAGGTGCTTTTTGCACTATTAGTGGAGAGATACCGACGCATCGCAGCAAGAGGTGACATTGTGCCTGTAGTAGCCTCGCCACCTTCGTGTGGTTGTGGCTGTTCAATCATTTGTTCCATAGCTTCCGAAAGTTTGAACTTGTAGATTAGTGTACCGGATAAGTTACTAATGAGACAAAACAAACAAAGTAGGTTAAACATTATACATAACTTATTTTGGTGAACTATGTAATACATTAGCATGTATTGTAGTGCCAACTACATAATAAAATCACTTTCGAACATATGTCCATGTAGCATGCCCATCAGATTGTCTATTTCTCACATTCGCTGACATCTAAGGATAAAGAGACATGGTTTAAAGTAGGATGAACATAGTATGACATCATTCATATCATGGGCAAACAGATATAAAACAAACATGCTATTTTATCATTGTAAAAGACGTGAACATAACAACTAGATTACAGATCAAGACCAAAAGAATATCCTTCATCTCTTTTAAACCATGTAAGGTGAAATGATACGTTAAGACAATTGTGTATAAAAGTGAACAGAGTAATCGACATTGGCTGCAAACCAAGTAGTTAAATGAACACATCACAGCATCAATCAGTTCAAGGCAGGAGGAGTAAGGACTTACAACAAGCGGCTTGAACTGGTGTGCTCATGCCCTTCATCTTGCCGGTGTGGCAATCCTTGAAGATTTGCACCGCATTCGTTCAGGTTCTTTTGGTCCGCACGGGCTTTCCTCTCAGATTTGGAACAAGTCAATATAGATACGATAATATGGCACAAAAAAAGAAGGAAGTAGCAGCTATTTACAAAAGCCTCGCGAAGGTGCAATATAGCTACGAGATCCGTTGTCTGTTGGAATTTCACTTTAGAACGGTTGGTTTTGTTCTTCAAACAGTTAGCCTAGAAGAAGATACACTTGTAAGGCACATACATAAATACAAGTTCAATATGTGGTCCGATCAAATACATATAGCCTACCCGATACTTTGGATCGCACCAGTGTTTAACGAGGGTTGTCCATTTTCATCTCGTAATATATTCCATCGGAGATGTTTGGGCGATTTCATTGTTAGCCTTGCCTTCAAAGTGAGATTTTCTAAGGTGGTACCGACATCGTCGCAGAAAGCGCATCGAAAAACATGAGTGCATGCTTGTTTAGTTGCATCATCTTTCGGATCCAACTTGAACCTCATCTGCTGAAAAAGAATGTGAGTCTTATTAGGAGGAAGCTAGAAAGTATGGGACAGAGCAAGACAATATTACTAATTGCGATGAATAACATTACTTACGGATAAATGGTCAAGGAAGGTGTTAAACTGGTATTGTCTTTCTCATTCCTGCATCGATCCACGTTGGGAGGATACGCGATGACACCTAACGGCAACGGCTGCCTCGATACTAATTTGGCTGACTCAGAGCATCACGTGGCCTTTTTAAACCTGCCTCAAAATGGATCTCCATTCTTCCTCCTTTAGATTTTGTTAATCTGTCAAGCATTATCCCCGATGTCTGCTTTCGCTTGCGCCGTGGTGCTAGTTCAACAACGAATATGGAAAGTGTTAGTGTACATCAAACCTGTGAGAGTACATATAAAGGAGCATGCAATCGCAACTTGACTCGGTCAGTACCGCCTTGGTGTTGATGCTCATGAGGTTCATCTGATCTTGCCAAGTCCTGTTGTGTCGCCAGCAAGCTTCGAAGTAGTGTTAGGTGTGAAGGCAGCTTGGGAACCGCCGCCCGAGCAAACGAACGAGTAATCGTTGAGATGCTAGTACAGCTTGAAGCGGATGCTGCAGCTGGTGGAGCAGTGATACTGTGTTTGTAGATTTAGCGGTGGACTTGGACCTTCTATCTGCACTATAAGTACCAAGCAGAATCTCGACGGCAGTAACCTTTTCCGTTTCACCCGACGAGTAACAAGACCCTACTATATTATTTTCCTTGCTCTTTTTGACTTTGCCATGTCAATCTGTACCCACAACACAAAAGAATAAAATCACTCTTCGTAACTCATTGATGCATGATATGCATAAGCAATACTTTGATGTAAGACAACCGTATGAGGATGGAATATGTAAGAAAAACAGGACGGCATGACATATTCACAGCTACGATGTGCAAACTAAGGTATGATTTTCAAGAAAATAGAAGTAATGCAAGCTAGACACCATATGAAAGATGCAACCAATATTACTCGCCAAGTTAAAAGTGTCTTGTCATAAGTGGCAATTCAAAAATTAGAAGCAAGACAACGAGAAATCAATGCAAGATGCAACCACTATCAAACTGCCATGTTAAAAGCGCCCAATCATGAGTTACCGATGCGGATACACAACAGCAGTACTTTGATGTAAGAACATGGTATGATAGATAGATGCAAAGGTATTCTAGACACGAAAGCCATGTCATATGCACATGTATAACGATAAACTCAGCAGGTGCAATTTAATCAAAATAGAAGAAATACAGGCTAGACAACATATGCAACATGAAACCAATTATCACACTGTCAACTTAGAGCAAGCACCTACGATGGTGGAGTGTGGGAGATGAACTCATCATGTAGACTTGGGACTTCAACTTCATTAGCAGAGCAGTGGCAAATCTAGAGAGTCTCTGCTTATGCCAAAAAGGAGTACCACCAACATCCCCTAACTTACTCTTTTCCTTCCTATTTTCTGATATTGCCTTATGAAGTCAAAACCACAAGAAGATGAATAAAATTAGCTCTGCATAACTGGTTGATCCAAGTTAGAGCAAGCACCTATGATGGTGGAGTAGGGGAGATGTGCTCATCATCTACATAGCTACGTTGACTGTCCAGCCTTGTGTTGTCATGCGAATCTTGTTGGGAGGATGGCGGAGTAGAATCTGTAGAGACCCCCTATTTGAGTTGCTCCGAAGGACCACCATCATCCACTGCCGGACTAATTTCCTTCAGCTGTAATGATTTTGCATTGTGAAGTCAAACCGATAAGAAAAAGGAATAAAATTCGCTCTTCGTAACTCATTCATGCATGATACCGATTTAACACTACTCGGATGAAAGGCAAACACATGATGCGAGGATGGAATATGTATGAAAATAGGATGGTGTGACATATTCACACCTATGATGTGGTAACTAAGGTAAGGCATTTCAACAAATTAGAAGCAATCGCAAGCTAGACACCATATGAAAGATGCAACCAATATCACTCGCCAAGTTCAAACTCATGTATGCTTTCAACAAATTAGAAGCAAGATATGCTAGAAATCATATGCAAGACACAACCAATATCACAAGCAGGACTTAAAGGTGCCTTATCATAAGTGACTGATGCGGGATATGCAAGAATAGTAGTCCGATGTAGAAACAGAACACATGTCATATTCACAGCATTATGTGTAAAGTAAGCAGATGCAATTCAACAAAGTTAGAAGCAATACAAGCTAGACATCATACGCAACATGCAACCACATATAATAGTGCCAAGTTAGAGCAAGCACCTGTGATGGTGGAGTAGGGAGATGTGCTCATCATCTACACAACTACGTTGACTGCCTAGCCTTGTGTTGTCTTGCTAATCTTGTTGGGAGGATGGCGGAGTAGAATCTGAGAGAACCTCCGCTTCAGCTTGTTCTAAGGACCACCATCATCCAATGCCTTGCCAATTTCCTTCAGCTTTATTGATTTTGCATTGTGAGGTCATACCGACAAGAAAAAGGAATATCATTCGCTTCTTCGTAACTCATTCATGCATGATACCGATTTAACACTACTCGATGAAAGGCAAAGTCATGATACGAGGATGGAATATGTATGAAAAAATGGACGGCTTGACATATTCACACCTATGATGTGGTAACTAAGGTAAGGCACTTCAACAAATTAGAAACACCGCAAGACACCATATGGAAGGTGCAATCAATATCACTCGCCAAGTTAAAACTGTCTCGCCATAGGTGGCGCTCATCAAACTAGAAGCAATACATGCTAGAAATCATATTCAAGACGCAAACCAATATCACACCGCCAACTTAAAGGTGTCCCATCATAAGTGACTGATGCAAGATACACAAGAAGAGTAGTTTCATGTAAGAACATGGTGTGATAGATGATATAGTATGTACCAAAACAGGAAAGCGTGTCATATTCACATGTATCATGTGTAAGCTAAGCAGATGCGTTTACACTAATTAGGAGCAATACGAGCTAGACACCATATGCAACATGCAACCAGATATCACATCGCCAAGTTAGAGCAAGCACCTTGGATGGTGGAGTAGGGAGCGGAGACTTGGACCATGTAATGCACTATCAAGACAAGGAGAATCGCACAGATGTCTGCTTACGTTGTCTGCAGAGGACCACCATCATCGCCTTTCCTTACTTTTTTCCTTCCTCTTTCTTGATTTTGCCTTGTCAAGTCAAACCCACAAGAAAAAGGAATAAAATTTGCTCTTCGTAACTTATTGATGCATGATACCGATTTAACACTACTTTCATGTAAGGCAGCCGCATGATAGGAGGATGGAATATGTATGAAAAACAGGACGGCGTGACATATTGACATGTATGATGTATAAAGTGTAAACTAAGCACAAGGTGCTTGAACTTGTTAGAATCGATGCAAGCTAGAAACCATATGAAAGATGAAACCAATATCACTCGCTAAATTAAAAGGGTGCCCTAACAAATGTATTTGACCAAATTAGAAGCAATACATGGCAACAAGCTAGAAATAATATGCAATATGCAACTAATAAAGGTGACTCATCGTAAGTGATTGATGCAGGATACGTAAGAGAGGTAGTTTCATGTAAGAACAAGGTTAACACATAGATGTAGTGTGTACCAAAAATAGGAAGGCATGTCATATTCACAGTATAGTGTGTAAACTAAGCAGATGCAATTTACCCTAATTAGAAGCATTACAAGCTAGACATCAGATGCAACATGCAACCACATATCACATCATGAAGTTGGAGCAAGCACTGTGATGGTGGTGTAGGGGAAGTGCTGTCTTCGTGCACAGAGCAACGCTCAATATCTTCATTTAGGCTTGTTGTTTCTTGAGAATCATGTGGAGAGGATGAAATTGCATTCTTTATAAGAGTATTGCGCCTCATATTAACCCATGCGCTGGATCTGTCTCATCATAAGCTTATAGACGCAGGATACACAAGAACAAGAGTTTGATGTAAGAACATGGTGTGATAGGAAGATGTAGTATGTACCAAAACAGAAGGCATGTCATATTCACATGTATAATGTGTAAGCTAAGGAGATGCAATTTAACAAATTAGGAGCATTGATGAGGGATACACAAGAAAAGTAGTTTGATGTAAGAACATGGTTAATAGAAAGACGTAGTATGTACCAAAAACAGGAAGGCATGTCATATTCATGTGTATAATGTGTTAACTAAGGATGCAATTTACCCTAATTAGAAGCATTACAAGGTAGACACCATATGCAACATGCAACCACATATCACACGCCAAGTAAGAGCAAGCACCTGCGATGGTGGTGTGGGGAATTGCGGTGATCAACTAGAGAGCTACGTTGACTATCTTCATTTAGCCTTGTTGTTTCTTGAGAATCATGTGGGAGGATGACACCGCACTCTTTAAACGAGTAGGGCGCCTCACAAGAACTCCACCCGGTGACTGCCTCATCATAAGTGATTGACGAGGATACAAAAGAGCATTAGTTTGATGTACTAACATGGTTAATAGACATATGTAGTATGTATCAAAAACAGGAAGGCATGTCATTATCAAAGGTATAATGTGTAAAGTAAGCAGATGCAATTTAACCAAATTGGAAGCAATACAAGCTAGACACCATATGCAACATGCAACCACATTTGACAAATAAGAAGTTAAAGCAAGCACCTGGATGGTTGTGTGTGGCAATTGAGATCATCAACTGCAGAGCTACGCCATCGCTCCAATCACGACATCGCACCCATTAGAGCGCTGAAACGCTTAGTGCTTATCTTCAATTACATCGAGCGATTTCTGTCTTTTTCTTTTCTCATTCATCAACACCGCCGTAGTCTGAAATACCCATGCATAAAAAACAATAGTGTGAGTATGGGTGAAGTGTGTGCACAATTAGTACAAAGGTAAAGGTAGCAGATAGCAGGTCGGTGAGAAATAAATGACGGAGACATATGATAGCTCTACAACATGCATGGCACACTCAATTACTACAGGATTCTATGAAAATAACAATGATCGAAAGCAAATAGGTCAGTCCATTTTTTTGCACCGTCCGATGTACAAAGAACGGGCAGATCGCCTTCATCTACCTCCACCACCGGTGTTGACGATCTTCCTCAAACGCCACGACCACCGCCCAAGATTCTCCTCCTCGCCCCTCGACTCACCGCACCGCCATTGCTTGGCACCGCCCGCCATCCATTCAAGCCCCGCCGACCTCCAGATCGGGCGCAGCAGCTCCGCGCCCCACACCCCTATGATAGACACCGAAGCGCCGCTTCCCCGGGGAACAGGAGGACTAGGTGCTCCGCACGCCTAAGCGGTGCTGCTTCTTTTAATTGCGGTTCGACCGACTATTGAAATCCAAAGCGGCTACCGACCTCTAGCAAAGGTGAAATAGTAAAAGGAGGAAACCTTGTGCATTTAGTATCACGAAGAAGATGCAGAAGAAGCGCCAACTAGTTTCTTTCGTGGGATGAATACGTGTGAGCGGAGACGAAGATTTGCACGAATAAGGGAAGAGGAGTACCTCTTTCTGTTGCATGTTGGTCCTCCTTCGCTTTTTCCGACGATCTTGTTGTTCGCCGAAACCGAAGTTGTGGAGGACGGTGCAGCCTTGGACGAACCCATGGCCAAGTTGTTGAGTGTGGTGCGGTGGTCATCTGTCGGCGGCGGGAAGCAGATCCGAGGCGGCGAACGACGGCGTAGCGGGAACAGCTCGGTGCGGTGGACGGTTATGACAAAGGAGCCACAGCAGGAGGCGCAGGACGGCGTGGTCGGAGTGGTTCTGCACGGCGCACGCCGGCGTCGGCGTCGTGGAGGCAGCTCTGCCTCGGCTTCAGCTGCTAAGTCCTTGAGGGCGTTGCGGTTGCGGTTATGTTGACGACGACGCCGGGTACCGCTCCGGCGTGATGGAGGAGGGGGCGGTGGATTGGCCGCTATGGGGTGGAGGACGGAGGAGGCTGGGGTTTGCGGTTGGTGGAGAGGGCGTTGCCGCCCACGGAGTATGAATGGGGAAACGGAGGAGGCGGGAACTAAGGGGAACAATGTTTCGTTTGAGACGCGCTTGTTTGAAATTTGGGGAAAGTTACAAACTTTGCCCCCATCTAAAATTTCGGACATATTGCGGGTTGGGGTAGGACAGTCATGTCGTGTCCCAAATGTGGTATGGATAGATTTCGCCGAGCGCATGGGTGTTTAGGCGCCCACGGCGTATGAATGCTTCTCGAGGCGGTTGAGATCTGGCCTTGGTGAAGTTACAAACCTACCCGGTTTAGACCTTTGGACATCGGGCCGATAGGCTACACGGGCCGAGTCGGGACAGTAATTTCCTACCACCAAAACATTAGTCTCAAGGGTTTGGGTGACCAGAGGCCTATTTGGCGCTTCGCTCAATATTTGGGAGCAGAAGCATTAACGCTTTTGGTTCTCTTGAATTGAACTTTCAGGATTTGTCAAACTTCACAAATCTTTACTCTTGAAAATCCTAAAGCTACGATTATTTTGGAATGGAGGGGTACATTTTAATATACATTGTACATGAGTATATATTAAAAATATGCAACTTACCTCAGTTCATGCATGGTTCCGTGTATAATCTCCTTGGTTGCAAAAAAGTTAGATATGCGTATGAATATATATAGCATGTTCAAACTCACAACAAAGATTGATGCCCCTTTACATCTGATTTACAAATGCCATTATCTCGGTTCAAATAGATGAATGCACTTCCTATGAATTCAATCTTCAAACCCCTTTATGTTGAATTCGACATGTATTTTATTTCAGTAGCTAGCAATTTGGAATGTATCCATGCAAGTGACAAATGTATAAAGTGCTTCACACTAACAACATGGAGTGCACTAATTAATGTTTATATATGAATTGCAAAAGCATCCATTGCCTGTATTTCAAACCGCCTCACTCTATGGATCGATAATATGAAATAAACACATGCACATGCTAGAATTCAATAGAGTATGGGTGTCTGATAGACCGATTTTTGTCCATACGCAATTTTGCAAAATTCATGATCTCATCCAAAATAATAATGCCATTTATATTTTAATTTAATGCATAGAACCGCTTTTTACACGTAGATGCACTATGCCTCGCCTGCTCTCACAAACGCATTATATATATCTCTATCTAACGCATAAGTGCACACACTTTATATGCATCGGCATTTCTCTTTCACACATGCTCACAATCTCTCTGTGGTGTCGGGGTGTCTCACGCACATGCTCTCTCTGCTTTCTCTCTCTTCTCGACTACTATGTACCACTCTTTTCACTAATCTCAGTTGGAAAACACTATTTCTCTCACATGCATATATACACATGCACGGTCTCTACTAGCCCTCTATATGCACATATATGTGCCTACGTGTCTCTCGCACGCACATTATCTTTAGGACTCTCTCGCACACATTGCCCCCCGACACACCTCTCTAATAGTAGTTGGCAGATATGATTTCATCATATCATTCGGTAGGATATCCCTGGCTGTTAGGCTGGATAGTAATACGAGGCAAAGTTTTACCCTAGTTCGGATCGGACCCTTGCAGTTGAAGAAAGAGCCTACTCTGCATCAGATATTAGTGATAGGGTGTGTACAAAGTACACGTGAATACTGTGCATTGTGCGTGTGTATACTATCGACTTAACTAGCCCCAAGCTTGTATAACATACTAAGGGCCTAGGGTTACAAATCATATATAGTCGGCTTATCACCGGGGGGATAGTCCTCCGCGACTGTAGCTTCGTGTTGTACGCCGAGTCCTCCACATGGGTCTCCAGATAACACGCCCTGGTCCAACCTATATGTGGCGCAGGATGGAACCGACCCATGAGTCTTCATGTTGACCCACCACAACTAGAAATGATGTGCCCACCACACCACACACGCAATCGGCCACTAAGAAAATAAGCATATACAATAGTACAACGGTATCTAGCTCACGATACATCTCCATATTTTGTTGATGACACCGACGGACTTTGCATTTGATGTGCTCAGATTTTGTTGACGACACTTACGGTCATTGTATTTGAAGCGAAGCACGATATGGTCAATGGACTTCAGAATAAGCTCATCACGGTCACCACATACATTTTGTCGTGCTAACCAACATGTGGTTGGATGGTTAGAGGACAGTGGTTTCTCGAGCCCACCAAGGTTAAAGTCCCGTGCTCGTGATTTATCTTGTGTTAATTTCAGTATTTTCCGGCGATGTACGCTCAGTGGGAGGAGACGTTCCACTCGACTACGAGGCACCTATGGTGACTTCAGAAATCTCAAGATCATGTAGATGAAAAGTCGGTCGACCGACGTAGCCTCACCCCGCACGCATACATGCACGCACACAAGACACGACGCATGTAGGCGCAACATCGACACGCATACACGCACGCATGTGGCGCGCAACACCGACACGCATACATGCACTCACGAACACACGCATGTACGCACTCCATGCATGCAACATCAAACGCACTTTTGCACGCATGCAACACTTGCACGCCCGCATGCACACAGCACACGCACACAAGACACATGCTCAACCTATACGCATGCACCCTTTGTTAAGGACATGGATTGTTACGGTATTAATCAATCTTATCTCGTGATAAGCGTAACATTGATGTTTGCATCGGTCTTTATGAATCACAACGATCAAACGGGCTATCAACATAGTAGGCTTAACTACATGAAAAAGATGACGCCACACTCAATGAACAATCATCGGTTTATGAAATGCCCGCTTCGACCGCCTTTGGCCCACCAAAGGTTCCTCCGCGCGCTGCTGCGTTGCGGTCACCGACATGCAGGCCATGCACCCAAAGAGCCCACACGCCGCTGGAAGAACGGCGGTGTCCTAGGTCGAGTCGAGGGCGCCACTCACGCACGCCGCTGAACACGCCCGCGCCGCATTCAAACGCCCATGAAACCCGCCTGTGGAAGCCGAGAAACCCACTCGACACACGCTCGCTCATGACTGGCCGGCGTTAAACGCAACGCCGCCGAGCTCCTCCCGCCCGCCGCCTATTTAATCTCCTATTTAAACGAGGCCAAACGCCGCCAAGAATCGCACACCTCCGCCGCCCCCTATCTCCTCCACCATTTTGTCCACTTACAATGGCTTACGAAGAGTAGTTATTCAAGATCCAAGCCGGCTGGGTAGCTCGCCGGATACGAAGCTATGCAGCTCGCTGATCCACCTCCTCCTCACCCGACGGAGCCGCTGTCGCCCCCAAGCCGGCCAAGCAGTTCAAGAACTCGCCGCCTGTGCCAGCTCGACGAGGAGCGGCGACGGGCGCCCTTGTTGCCGCCCATGCCGCCATTCGCACCGCTGCCTGCTTCGTGGCCGAGACTCCTATGACGGGCGCCGCCATGCAAGCAGCAATAAAAGCCGGGTGCGCGGAAGAGCGACGAAGTCGGTGGCAGCGCCCGCCCGGGCCGCCATCATCGAGGAGAAGTAGAACACGGAGGCCGCCGCCGCTTGGGTCCCATGAAGGCCACCGCGAGGCGACGCCGGCGCATACAGCAGGTGTCTTGCCGGATCCTTTTGTTGCGAGGACCTTCGTCGACCCCACATGGGCTCCACGGAAGAGGGGAATGTTAGGATAAACTCGAGCCGGTGCCAGCCATGGCGAAGTAGTGGCCGGTGATGAACTCGTACCAATGCCGGCCACCATCATCTTCGGCACCAGCCAATGATATCAGTTGGGCAGTGGGGAAGCGAGTCATCCTTTGCGCTGAAGCATATACCTCCGGGGCTCCCGGCAGTCCGTGATCGTATGCCGGACATGAAGAACACAAATCGATCGCGGGCGCACCATTTAGGCCAGGTATTATATAATTGTGTTGTCCGTAACTAGCACCGCGTAGTTCATTTGAATGTAATGAAACCGCCATGTTTGTGTGAAAATCCGATATTTTATATGATTTCGCCGTTGTTTATATGAAATATCAGTTTGTTCACGTGTTTGCGTGAATTTCGTCCGTTGGTTGAGTTGCTGTCATAATGTGTGCCGCTACGGTTGGATGGCGAATTTGCGGTCGCCGGTCAGTTCAAGGGCGGCTCGGGCATGCTAGGGACAAAAACACAGCTCGGCGAAGCTCGCTCCAACGTAGCGCTGGAGGATGCATGAAAGCATGAGCACCGAGCCATTCTCGCTCATCGGTGGCAAAGGCACCGGTGGACAAAAGGGTCGCCAATATTTTGGCTACCCCGGCAAGATCCAAACAGCCCTCCCAACAGATTCAAATCCTCGCTCGCCGTGGAATTTTGCCATGTGTTGTTTTCATGGACTAGCAAGATGCCCTGCATTGCATGGAACATCAAGATGCATTTTTACAAACTCCCGCATGCATGCAAGGGATAATTAATGTCCTCCTTGCTAGTACCACGAGGCAAACACCATTAATATTGCATCGATTAGTGTTAGTGGCCTTGTATATCTGCAAATTGTAATTTTGATAGTGGCCCTTGTATATAAAAATGGAGGGAGAAATATGAGAGATAAGGTGAGGAGGTGGGGCTGGTGCCGTGGTGGTGACTGGTGGTCTGACCGGGGAGGCATGGGGATGGACGCGATTATGTCTAGGTTTGTATCTCTCTCACACACACCCACGTAGGTGGGGACGTGACGAAGAGAAGAGGTGCACGATGGCGCACGCATTCTGCCTCTTTCCCAACCACACCCGCACGGGTACACGGTGGAGCCTATTTTTACATTTAAAAAGGCAGCCCACGTGGTAATTTGGCACGGTAATCGTTGTCCACTTGGTGGAGGGAGGATCTTCTACCACGGGTGAACAAACAAATTGCACTTGACGCGCTATGTTAAATTAAAAAAGAGGCAAACCATGTGGGGCCTACCTTAGAGGCAAGGCTCTATACACCGGAGTACTTTTGATGTGTCCCGTCAACTCGCAGAACGAGGAGAAACTTGCTTAGTACGCTGTCTCCCCGCCCACGGGCGGTGGCTCGCAGGATGAGGTGAAGCTACTACTATTGTACGCCTTTTATTTCGCTCCTCGCCCACGCTGCTGGTGGCTCGCAGCACGAGGAGAAAATTTTACTACTCCCTCCTGCTTACTCCTCGTCCCTACTACGTACTTTGGTTAGTACTCCTCTATTTACTTATACAAGGCCACTATAAAAAATACATTTTGCATCTATACAAGGCCACAAATAGTAATCGAGACAAAAGTTACTACTCCCTCCTTTCCAGTTTATGGCTCAATTTCAAAATCTCTCCAACCAAGGTAGACGGTGAGTGGTCGAATTAATTTCATAGTTTGCACAAGACGCTCGCTTTTTCTCAAGAAGTTATGTTTACCGAGGCATTAATTAGAATGAATGCATGAATGACCACTAAATTTCCATGAACTTGTACATGCATTGGTTAGTTTCTCTGACATCGCTTGCATCGGGTGATCTAACACACCTCAAATCCAACATGTAATGGTACTACTACTAGTATAGTAGAATTGAGACTTATCAAACAGAAAAACTAATGTTTGTTAGATGAGCCCTATAAACCTAGTGGGTACGCATCAGAAAAACAGATTTTTCCAAAACTAAGTCGCTCCCTTTCATGAATTATGTAGTATACTCATATATATATGATGAAATGATGCTAGCCTTTTAAAAATGTATACTTTTGTACAAGAGTACTCCACTATCGGCGGATTGCGCCATGGAGCAAAAAATTGAAATTAAAAAAAAAGGTGGTACATGTAGAGAGCGCGTCACCAAATTATGCATATAGTACTATTAAAAAGCTAGTACGTGCTTAATTGGGGTGCTAAATTATATTAAAGAAATACTAGTACTAGTATGTACATACCTAAGAGTTAAAGTAACGAGAAGAAACATAACATAGTTCTACCGGGGCTCAAAGACAACACACCCTCAAATTAAACTAAGCACACCTGAAATTAAACTATGCAACTAATCCGTAGACACTGCATTAGAAGTTTAGAACCACCATGAGCAACGACATCGCCACCTTACTCGAGTCCTCGCTCCACGCCCTCGACTTCGCCCTTGTCCTCTTCCTCTTGGTCGATACTTCTTTGCTTGAACCGCCAACTTGGCTGTTGCTCTTCATCCATCCCTTCTAGATATTGAAACAAAGGTAGCAGCCGTGTCAAAACCGCAGATCTCGGTAGGGGGTCCCGAATCGTATGCCTAGGCGGATAGTAACAGGAGACAAGGGACACGATGTTTTTACCAGGTTCGCCCTCTCGATGGAGGTAATACCTTACTCCTGCTTGATTAATATTGATGATATGGGTAGTACAAGAGTAGATCTACCACGAGATCAAGGAGGCTAAACCCTAGAAGCTAGCCTATGGTATGATTGTTGTTCGCCCCATTTAACTAAAAACCTCCGTTTATATAGACACTGGATAGGTTAGGTTACACAGAGTCGGTTACAATGGTAGGAGATCTACATATCCAGACGCCAAGCTTGCCTTCCACGCCAAGGAAAGTCCCATCCGGACACGGACGAAGTCTTCAATCTTGTATCTTCATAGTCCTTGAGTCCGCCAACGGTGATAGTTCGCTATCCCACACCCCTAATCCGGACTCCTCAAAGAGCCATCCATTGCAGCATATGGATGTGGTCTATATCTAGTACATTCCGCTGCCATGCATGACGATGAAACGTATGGAGGTTTCTCCGCCATCAGACGAAGGATGAACCATGGCTCCCGCCAGGTCAAGATTGAATGTCACGAGAGGGCACCAACCGATTCTTCCGAGGTCGAAGGGTTGCCTACAACGAGGCCTATCCGACGCAGGACTTCTTTGTCGCTCTTAAAGTCTATAGTAACGAATTTGACTGTTTTGTCCTCGAGGAAGTTCTTAAAATCCTCGGCACTCAACGCCGGCATGGCATATGTGGTAGACCAAGCAAACGTTATGTACGCAAACCGGATCACGGCGGCTTCTTCCTCTCTTCGCCCTTAGATCCTTCTCTCGCCCCACGATCGTGGTGTACTCAACATCTAGCCCAGCAACCCACTCATCATGTGAGTTTTCAACATGCGCCTCAAACGAAAGGCATCCTTTCACCGTCATGAAGTACGGGTGTAGATGACGCCGAACTCATCACCGGTGATGGTTCTAACCTTGTACTCACCACCGATCGAGGAGATTTGGGATGCCATGGATTTGGGAGGAGGGTTAGGATTAGTGGAACTGCCATAATGTGAATGGACGGACGACTAGGAGCGAACCGCCGTAGTATTAAAGGACGCACGGGGACTAGTAGGAGCGAACTGCCGCCGCGGCGAACGGCAGGGTAGTGGCTTTCCATTCTCCCATGATACGGGCTTCCGAGAGCCCTTGGATCTGAGATCGACGATTGCATGGCGTGATTCTAGACCTATGGGTGAATATCCTATCCCGGAGGGTTATTCTGCAAATTTTCAGCAACTTAGCATGCGACCGCTTGATTCAGATCCAAGGGCTGCAAGCAGCCCGTATCATGGTCGCGCTTACCACGATCGTCAAGGCCGCTCATGCGGTCGCGCCTTTTTGAGATTTAACACGGTGCTAGGCTATCCGATGTTGGCATGTCATACATAGTCATCACTTAGTCACTCATACTACAACAAGGTTGGCTATAAGTGTATTTTTTACTCCTCTCTATCTTTTTCAGATTCTCCATCCTATATATAAGAACGCTTTTTACACTAGTGTAGTGTCAAAACGTTCTTATATAATGGGACACAGGAGTACTAGTATTTATTGCATTTGCCAAGGAGTGACCTCTTCCAATGAAATGGTGTTGCTAAGTTTGCTTCATTTAATTAGCTATAGACTCAAAATTGTCTTTTCACCTAGGTACACGCGCTTAGCACCGCTTTCTTCCTTGGGTCACCAAACTAGTCTCTCTTCTGATTAACTTGCCACATCGACTTTATGCCTATGTGGCAAGCTTAAGCACCAGAGGAGCAAGTAAGTACAATAGTGCGCTTTACATGGCATTTTTGCATATGTGGAGGAAAGAGAGGCAAGGAAAAGTGGAGAAGTGGGCTCATGCAAGAGCCAGCCTCTACTACTACATGGTGGAGCATTGGGAGAGGCACCAGATGGAGGTGGTCAGAATCGAGACTCACGCCGGTCGAGCGCCAGCAGTTAAAATGATAATGGCAAGTCAAATCACGGGCCCCACCTGTCCAGCAGTAACTCATTGTCAAATCACACAGCCCACATTCGCAGCAGCCTACTCCCTCGCCTTCTCGCTGCCTTTGTCGAACCGACTAGGCGGAACTGCCCGCCATCACAAGCAGAAAAGCCCCGCCTCGACTTTTAAATACAACTACCCTCCGCCTAGGTGAGTAAGTCATCTTACTTAAAACCAAATAATTCCAAAATACTAAGGCGCTGCATTAACTTCTACCTCGCTTTCTTGTTTCTTCACATATCAAACAATAAGAATCCAATGATATACTTTTGTGACATAGTAACTCATATTTAGTTAGTCAAATGGATGACCTAGAACTACGTGCAGGCCCTATAAACCGAGACGCCTACAAATAAAAAACCAAGATGGAGAAGGTAGTTCAGCATGTATCTTTTAGATCAATATAGTCGGATTCACCAAGGAGCAAAACCAAGTGGTAGGCTGCTCCTGTCGTGTTGGCATAGCAACTCAAGCAGTGGTCAGTCCGCACACCTAAATGGCTTACACACTTAACAGACCCCTTTGGCAGACATGTGGCTCATCCACCGCCTTGTTCCACGCATGATGCACCAAATCACAGTTCGAGCAGCGGTTGGAATTGGAGGCACCCGGTCAGAAGCGCCAAAGTAGTAGAAAATGAGCGATGAGGGTCAAATCACAAAGCCCCACCTTTCCCGCATTAAGTCGGACGGACGGCAACCATCATTTCACTCTAGCGCAAGAGCATAAAGAAAAGAGAAAACAATGATGCGCGGCAGCTACCTAGGGCACCCTAGGTAGGGGTCTCCACTATGATCCTTTTTTAAAGCGCCCACTACAAATCGGCTTCTCCTCGCCCTCTTGAAGAAAACCGATGATGAGTGCGGCGGTAGGGTTTGTAGGAGTACTACGGCGCATGGGCCACGCCGTAGTAAACGGTTCGAGTCGACGCCTTAAATATGTGTGGGCCGCTTGGTTTTACGGAACGAGGCAGCATTTTGGGTTTGGGGACCAAAGGAGATATAGCACGCACAAAAAATTGTGGATGTAGGTTCGACCGAAAGGCAATGATGCATGGGCCCTGCATTTTGATATACCCGGGTCGTGAAATTTGCTACTCTACTCAAAACTAGTAAGGTACACATGTATTGAACGCATGAGATTTCAAACCAAATTATGAATAAATACACACTATAGCATGTAAAGCTTTGAGTCATATATGCATGATGTAGATGTTCGCTTAGTTCTTATAGTTCATCTCATTCAAAATCAATTAGTTTTATAAAATGTTAAGATTCATGGGTTGTGCATTGTAAATCATAAAGTAAAAAACAAATAATGGCAATTCATTTAGAAAAAATAATCAATTATGATACGTAAGATTCTAGAACAAAGGAGAAGTGCTTGTGTTTTGAGGTTTGTGCATTATGCTTAAGTTCAACCATGGAGTCTTCTAAATTGTACATGTGGCGATCCGTGGAATGTTGATGATATCCAACGCCAAGAGTGCTTGATTTGCCCATCTCTCGCACTGTCGGGTTAGCTTCATCCAGCGACCATCTTTCAAAGTTATTGGCACACTATATAGTTCTTGTGCCATAGTTGCATGTTTTGGAAAAAGCTACTAGTGGGTTGTACTATCTATTTAGGAATAGAAGATGTATACATGGAAGTTGTAGGAAAGAGATGACATGGAGGATCTCAATTCCTATGAGTAGGGATTGGAAAAGAGATGTCATTTGGTTCACATCATAGGAACTTTTCTATTGAATCTAGAGATGACATGTATCTCAAGTCCTATGAGGAGGGATTAGTAAAGAGATGTAATTTGGTTCATATCATAGGAACTTTTCTATTGAATATACGCTAATGTTTATTTTCCTTTGAAATTAAGGGAGTATAGGAATCCATTCATATGAACCAAGTGGCTCTAAAGCTATAGAAATGATATCATGTTTATTTCCTTTGAAATGTAGAGTATATGAATCTATTCCTATGAACCAATTGGCTCTAAAGGAAAAAATCCTATAAAAATCATATCATATAGAGTTCCTATGATATTCCTCGACACTAAAGGATGGTTGAAATTGCTGCGGTGATACGATGGTCTTTCTTTGTAGACCTCACCCATCTTTATAGTTACCTCTCAAGATGAATGAAATGATATATACAGGTATTCTACATGTGCAATTTGGTACACGAAAACTCGTAAAAGTTTGCAGGTTCTAATTTTCAATAAAGCTATATGCACGCATTTTGGAACGGAGGGAGCATACGGCAGTTGCTAACACTCACGGGAAGATTTGTGTAGGAGGAGTGGTTGTTCTGTTAAATGACATGGCAAACCGACACCGCGGATGCCGATCTAACGGTTCTTACGGCGCTCGTCAGAAAAGGCTTGTGGCTAACGCTTGTCGGATAATGATTTACGGACACATGCATTGCATTGATACGCGCCCTCTCTCTCACGCACACGCACCTCACGAAGTCACAACTCTCCCGAGTCCTCTCGCAGACTCAAGACGCGGCACCCATCGCCTATCTGCAGTAGACGCCACGCACATATGTGCTCTTCACACCCTACCTCGTAACTTAAAAACAAAAGACGGCGCGCACATTTTATTTTAGCTCACACGCCACACACTTATATTATTACTCTTGCGCTAACGCTCTTTGGGCATAGTATATATTGTACTCACGAAGAGAAGCGTGCACGACGCACTAGTTCTCTCACACCCACTGGGTACACGAGGAGTGCATTTTTTAAGCCGTACAACAAAATCACTCCACTATATATAAAAGCAGGAGCCTTAGCGCTTTTTACTAGGGTTCCTCTGCTCACTCCTCATGCTCTCCAGATCTAAGCAAGACATAGGTGGCCACACTCTCTCTCACTCACGGTTGGTCACAACCGGCAGACAACCTCGACCGGGCAGGGGGTGTAGGTGCATCATTCACGCTGCCGTCTCGGGCGAGGGAGGAGACCAACGGCTGCCCGGCCCCGATCGGGCGGCCGCCTCGTTTTCTCCGAGAGAGCGCCTCGGAGGGCCTCCACCCTTCTTCCTCCCTCATGTATTGTGGCTAAGATGCGGCCTCCCGACACCGCCTTTGCCACATGCCGACGACCTCGTGTATATATTCCTTCAAACCTGCCTTGCTCTCATCGCCTCAGCTCTTCCCCTTCGTGGATCCTTTTCTACTCGTCTGCTGTTCCAAAGCCACCTAGACTTCTACTATTATTAGAAGTAAAGCTAGTTCATACAACAACTCAAAGCGTTGGTTCAAACAGGAAGAAAGTGGAAAGCTGTAGCATGAATCTAGGACTTGGTTCTAAGAGGAAACGGGGAAAGTAGTAATATCTCACTGCTTAAATAACCGTATTTCAGATTTGCGCAAACAGGATGTCTGCTCCATATCGCTTCGGATGTCTGCCTCAGATCGCTTCTATCCGCGCAATCAAAAGCACACACCTCAGTTTTAGTACAACCGCGCAAAATGAGATGGCTATCCTCGTTGCCGCTGCCTAACCTCCCGCCTTCAAGGTATCCCTACATTGGTAGTAACTAAGGTAGAATGACCAACGCAATCTAAACGGTTGATTCAGACGCTTTACTTCCTGATTGCAAAGGCAGGACGAAATAAAAACAATCGCATCCTAGTCCGAATGCACTTTCTACCAGTTCATCCATGGACCGAGGACTAGCCGGCACGGCTGCACGGCGGTTTTTGGACAGTGCACGGACAAGAGGCATTGTGGTCTGCTTATTTCTGCAAATAGCGGTGCTTAAATTTAGTGGAATGCACAAGAATTTCACCTGGTCAAGATAATCGCATGGTTCAGTTCAAGATTCCAATTGAGACCACAATTATAATTGGTTATTTCGAATGAGAGAACCTAACCTCGATGGTGGCAACAAGAAAAACCAGAGTGAACTCCGAGAAATTTAAGCTCGCCGGAGGCCCTTTGCTCGTAGAAGCCTTGCTTGTTTTTTCCTGATTTGTAAACCTTCTCACAACTTTGTCTTTTGCTGTGAACTAGTATATGTTTGTTATGTTCTATGAATCATTGAGATGTATAAAACTTCTTAACTTATGCTTTTCAAGATTTTTATGAAGACGAAGTTTAATGAGTGTTCCACATGAGCGCTGGACTAGCGTTGAATGTTTGGAATTTATTACATTGTGGCCTCAATTAACTGCATGAACCACTGTAACAAGATACATAGTTGGTAGCAGCAGTTCCTATAGACGGATTCAAACAGAGTACTAGCCCCAGAGGGGTCGATAATGTGCAAGGTTCGGATAATTAGACACAATCCAAACTACTATTAAACACTAGTGGGGCAACTATTTCATGCCTCGATCTAATTTGGGCTGGACACAAGACGGACCTTGCCATGAACATCATCGAGGACGCCCCGCAACAGCTCAACTCGTGAACCTTCATGAAGACAACCTTGTGGCCTAGCCATCGATAAACTTGTTTGTGGAGGCATGCCACGCCATCTTCCGCGTAAGCTTGACAAGAACAATATGCCTCACAAACGAAGGAGTAGCTTTGAACTTTTGTGCTTCAAGACACCCGGACAACACGCCGACAACAAAGGAGGCGGAATACACCTCTTCATTGGTATAACCGCAAATGGCTTCCGGATCCAACAGCCTAAGAACTCTGCTTTTCCCAAAGGCGATATTCAGGTCGTCCGCCTCATAGCGAAAGTGACATGCACAACCACACAATCCTTGTCTCAGATCGTGGCTCTAATTGAAACAGAAACAAATTCTGAATTACTTTTCAAAGATAAGAAACACAAGTTATTTAAACCACTATGTATAGCATGGCATCAAGCTAATAAAATTTTGCATTATTAATCACCACATACTTCCTTTTCTAAAAAATCACCACATACTTAGATGAAAACCACAATCGAGATTGGCAAAGAAGGAAATCACCTTGGGCAGCTCAATGGGGGACACATCCTCAAGGGGGAAACTGCCTGCAGCTACACGGGGCTATAACCTCAAACGGGCGCTGACCATCTCAAGAGTGGCCGTGAGCGATATGGGGTCGGCTCGCTGGTTGCCTCCATCTTCTTGGAGCTCGTCTCGTGGGATCAGCCTCCGCCCCGCTCCAATATCGGCAGATCTTTGCCCGGTTCTCCTTGGTCCATCATGAAACCGATTTAATACTAGGAGACCACCAAAGGAAAACACAATCGCAATGACAATGAAACAAAAAGAGAGTGAGGATCGGTTATCGCTTTGCAAAAGTTCTTTTTTTCTCTCGAATGAAAATATACCAACATCACGGATCCGCTTACCTTCCCTTCATTGGGAGAGAAGAACAGGGCAGATGCGAGTGTTGGCTTTCTTGAAGACGGTGAGGGAGAAGGGATTCAGCCAAGAGTGAAATGATGGTTGCTTCGTCCACAAACTTAGATCATGGGAGGTGGGGTTTTGTGATACGATGGATCGTTATCGCCTGCCACGACCGGGTGACTCTCCGCCTGCATACACGCCTTCTAATTTGGTGGATGGCATTTGGGCTCTGCTGCATGGCCCGCATGTCGGTGAACAAAAGTATAACGGCATTCAGAGAGGGAGACGTTTAATGACCTAGGAGGAGCTGTGTTGTAGAGTGTCTCCACTGCATTAGTAGTAATTGTTTTTCTGGGTAGTCTGAGAGTGTCTCCACTGCACTAGTAGTAATTGTTTCTCCGGCCCAAGACAAAACAGCCAATCCACACTAGTAAATAGTAAAATCAATTCAAAAGGCGCTACCCACACCCAAAGACACCCCCCCCAAAAAACTCCGGTGCTTTCTTCCTCCTCGCCCCACCCACCTCACGCCGCCTTGCTCCACTGCACTCCCCAAAGTCCTCACCTCACTCCTACAGAAAACCCCAGCCCCTTCTTCCTCACTCCTACAGTAAAACCCCCAGCTCCTTCTTCTTCTTCGTCAGACTACAACTAGGCTCGCTATTCACACTCTGCTCAAACCGTGAGCGACGCCGCGCCTCGAGGAAAATGGAGTCGGCTGACCCCAGCGCTAAGAAGATGAGGCTCCGCCACGGCGACGCCTGTAGATCCCGCACCCGCAGCGCTGGGAGAAGCGGCGTCCTGCCCCCACCGGATCCCAGAACCCATAGAATCTCGGTGGACCGTGATCAGCGATCTCCTCGACGCCATCCTTGGGAAGATCATCTCGCTTCTCCCCACCAAGGATTGTTGCCACACCCAAGTCCTCTCAATCTGATGGCCTCTATGGCGCCGCGTGTTCTTTAATCTCGATGCCGTCACTATCTCTCTTCAATGATTTTGAAATCCCCAGAGCCATCATCTCCTCCCACTAGGGCTCCATTCAAAGCCTCTCGATCCCGCCATGCTACTCGAGCAAGCATACCATGCCCTCGCACGGTGGACGCTCGCTGAAATCCTCAATTCACGTAACTACAGCTGCTTGAGTTCTACTATTCCCCGAAATCACATACCACATAATTTAACGCCATGATCTTGTGCCTCAAGACCGATGTCCATCTCATGGTTTTCCTCTCTCTCCACACCGCCACCTTTGCGCTGTGCTACCGCCGCATAACTGGTACTAAACCTTCAATTCTCTCAAGAAACTTTCACTTGTGCGGGTTCAGATATCGGAGGCCTCATTGCACAAAGATCATCCACTCCAGCTTGCCTCGCTACCGAGTGCTTGGTGCTTGTTTTCACAGCTAGAATCGGTTGTCTCCAAATAAAGTCGCCTAACCTTGTAAGAGTTGGAATTTCTTTTGACGGAAGGCAGCTCATCATCCAAGATGCCCTTCACTTCAAAGGTTGATCCTTGATTTTAGTTATTCACCGCTGTAAATAACCGCCCTCTCTCGCTACTAAACCGAGACCTTGGGTGTAATACATGATCTCTCGTGCTCATTTCAATATGGTGTTTGGCTCCACAGTTCTTCGTGTACTTTATATTATCATCTACACTTGTAAGCATAAGCTGCATTTTAAATTTTTAAGCATAATTTATATATCATCTTGGAGTACACATTTTGTACTAATGTTATGTTCTATGCTCAATGAAGAGTTTCTCCATGGATGGCCTATCAATGGTGCCGGATTCTCACAAGATCTTATATATCCAAATGAATAGTTTTGATCTGAACAAGATTATTGGCTTGCTGCAATGCTTTCCATTTCGGAGAAGTTGTATATAAAGGTGATAATTTCACGCACATTGAAGCCCGCATATAGTGTACTAGAATTAAACGCTCAGCTGTTGCTCTTTTCGACACTCTTCTTTTTAGACCTTAACTGTTTTCAATCTTCATGTCTATTTAGGCAACAGGACGGGTTAGAAAGTTATAACCCAACGGTGGATTCGTAAGCATCGGGATTTTCTCACTTCTCATGAGATTCGATTGAAGACAATAACGCTTAGAACGATATGTAGCCAACCGTGCAAACACAAGATTTGTCACATTCTTCCCGCTGAATGCGAGGTTACTATTGTCCACCGTGCTTAAGTTTATCAAAGAAGCATGGTTTTGACGGATGTGTTGGGGAACGCTGTAAAATTAAAATTTTTCCTACGGTTTCACCAAGATCCATCTATGAGTTCATCTATGCAACGAGTTATGGGAGTGAGTTTGCATCTACATACCACTTGTAGATCACGCATGGAAGCTTTCAAGGATGGTGATGATGGAGTCGACTCGATCACCGATGACCAAAGCGCTGAACGGACAGCACCTCCGCTGCTCAACACACGTGACGGACGGGCAACGCCTCCTCCGCCTTGATCCAGCAAGGAGGAAGGAGAGGTTGAGGAAGAGGGCTCCAACAGCAGCACGACGCGTGGATGATGAAGGAGTGACAGCCCCAAGCAGGCTTCGCCAAGCGCACGCGAGGAGGAGAGGTGTTGGGAGGGAGGGGCTGCCTTCAATTGTGTGTTGCAGCCTCCCTCACCCCTCTATTTATAGGGAAGGGAGGAGGGCTGGCCCCTAGATGCATCTAGAGGGGGGCGCGAGGCCAAGGGAGGGGGCTTGCCTCTGCAGGGGGCGCCTTAGGGTTCCCTCAACCCTAGGCGATGGCCCAAGGGGAGGGGGTGCGCCAGCCCACTAGGGGCTGGCTGCCTCCCACGCAGCCCAAGTGGCCCCTCGAAGGGGTGGCCCTCCCGTGGTCCTCCGAACCTTTCCTGGCCCTCCATAATACCGATATGACCCAAACTTTTCCTGTCCGCTTGACAACTTCCCATATATAAATCTTTACCTCCGACCATTCCGAACTCCTCGTGACGTCCGGGATTTCATCCGGACTCAACAACATTCGTAATCACATACAAGTCTTCCTATTAACCCTAGCATCACCAACCTTATGTGTAGACCCCACGGGTTCGGAGACATGCGACATGACCGACGCCTCAGTCAATAACCAACAGCGGATCTCGATACCCATGTTGGCTTCTACATGCTCCTCGATGATGTCATCGGATGAACCATTTATGTCGAGGATTCAAGCAACCCCAGATACTATTCCCTTTGTCGACGGTATGTTACTTGCCCGAGACTCAATCGTCGGTATCCCAATACCTCGCTCAGCCTCGCTATCGCAAGTCACTTTACTCGCATCAGAATGCATGATCCCGTGACTGACACTTGATCACTTTGAGCTCATTATGATGATGCATTACCGAGGGCCCAGTGATACCTCTCCGCCATACACGGAGTGACAAATCCTCGCCTCGATCCGTGTCAACCCAACAGACACTTTCGGAGATACCGTAATGCACCTTTATAGTCACCCAGCTTATGTTGTGACGCTTGGTACACCCAAAGCATTCCTACGGTATCCGGGAGTTACACGATCTCATGGTCTAAGGAAGAGATACTTGACATTGGAAAAGCTCTAGCAAAACGAACTACACGATCTTGTGCTATGCTTAGATTGTCTTGTCCATCACGCCATTCTCCTAATGACGTGATCCCGCTTGTCAATGACATCCGATGTCCATAGTCGAAACCATGACTATCCGTCGACCAACGAGCTAGTCAACTAGAGGCTCACTAGGGACGACAGGTCTATGTATTCACACGCGTATCACGATTTACTTGATGATACAGCTTATAGCATGAATAAAAGACAATTATCATGAACAAGGAAATATAATAATAATGCTTTTATTATTGCCTCTAGGGCATATTTCCAACAGCCTCCCACTTGCACTAGAGTCAATAATCTAGTTTACATTGTGATGAATCTAACACCCATAGAGTTCTCGTGTTGATCATGTTTTGCCCATGAAGAGGTTTAGTCAACGGATCTGCGACATTCAGATCCGTATGCACTTTTTAAATTTCTATGTCTCCATCCTGAACATTTTCACGGATGGAGTTGAAGCGACGCTTGATGTGCTTGGTCTTCTTGTGAAACTTGGGCTCCTTGGCAAGTGCAATAGCTCCAAGGTTGTCACAAAAGAGTTTGATCGGCCCCGACGCATTGGTTATGACTCCTAGGTCGGTGATGAACTCCTTCACCCAAATTGCTTCATGCGCTGCCCCGAGGCTGCCATGTACTCCGCTTCACATGTAGATCCCGCCACGACGCCTCGCTTGCGCCTTACACCACCATCGCTCCACCATTCAACATATACACGATCCGGTTTGTGACTTGAGTCATCCAGATCTGTGTCGGAAGCTAGCGCCAACGTAACCCTTTACGACAAGCTCTTCGTCACCTCCATAAACGAGAAACATGTCCTTTGTC